>JAOTQJ010111870.1:0-11031 GCA_025642045.1 Solanum sejunctum | reverse complement strand
AATTAACATTTGGTCCCAAACTTTACCAAATTGAACCAATTAAGGACTTATGGGTTCTAACTTACGGGGTCTAACAAATCTGTCATAATCTAATTTCTCATATAATGATGGCACCTACTAATAATCCACCAGTAAGTAAGTCTAACCCATAATCTACAATTATAGGCAATAGGCTATCACAAGCAAAAGAGAAGGAAGCAGACCGTAACAATAATACTAAGAAAGAGGGAAAGAAGGAGAATAAAATCAATACAACAAGATAACCCGAAGGCCTCATATCAGATAGTACTCGAGCTTCTAAACAAAACAAAGAAGTATGAGGCATTTACAATTACAATAACAATATAGACTGTCTTCGACTACAATATAAAGAATGGTCCTAGTTAAAACAAAAGAATATAGGTAACTCTGAACTCCAAGTGCTCACCCGAGTCTTCATATCTCAAGAGCTGACCCTCACAATATCTAAATTAATGATGAGAACCCGTACTATGATCAAGATGATGCAGAAGTGTAGTATAAGTAGCACTCAGTAGACATAGCCGATTAAGCTCCAATGAAAAAGAAAGCATAAAGAATAGATAAAAAAGGAGTACATCACAAGTAACTAAAGTAATAACAGGAAGGTTATAAAAAAAATTTAATAAAAAGCAAGTAGAAGAAGCAAGTAAAGAAGTAAGGGATGCGCCTAGCGGCTAGGGGGACAACTACATAAAGGAAAACCACTTGAATTAACTATAAGTATCAATAAAAGCCAAGAAGGTCATTCATAACAAAACTCCCCTAGATACGTTCCTGGTCCCGATCAAAGGCTAGTATCCTCAACCATCTTGGATCCATCCTTTAACGATCCCGACTTAGGACTTAATCGTCATATGATGGATGGAATGCATGTAGACATCTCACCTAAGCCATCTGAACATATTAAACCTTCATAGGCATAAAATTCATAAATTTTTGAAATTAAATGACGTAAGGTCTATGGAAATAATATCGAATAAAAACATCTTAAAATATACATAGTATCCATAAACATACCAACTAGACCATGGATAAATGAGAATCGAAATTAGTCAGTTTTCCACAAACAAAAAAAATTCCAAATGTTAACAACATAGAATGTAAAGCCTGCAAAAACCAACATATATATCTAGTCTTAAATACATGTCATGACCCAAGCCTATGGCCTAGGCATGACACGACTAATGAGAAGTCTGAAGATAACCCAAATAAGCCTCTTAACATATCATGCACACATCCTTAGTTGTGAAAATAATATAAGATAATAACAAGAGTTAAGTGTTAAAAAAGGGAAGCGAGACTAAGGAAAGTCTTAGATAATCATAAAAACATAAGAAGAGTCAAGGTTAAAATCATACACAAGTTAGTATTCAGCAACACCTCTACTTTATAATGGAGCGAGGCCAAGACACTCCCCGAGCTCAACCTCACGATAATAAGTGTTCAACATAAGAACAGAAGTATAAACATAGAATGAGTAATATAGATATTGTCCTCGGAATTGATGACTCCCCAAAGCTTTCTTCAAAGTACCGAACTAGCCACGTGAAGGAGGACGATCGAAAAGGAGCTTCGGTCCCTACATGGTGGTATCATGTAGGCATAGAGTATACATTAGTACTTGGAATGTACTAAGTATGTGGGGGGCAATGCATCAAATACATAAGCTATAATATTCAAAATGCATAATCATAATCAATGGATATATAATCTTAATATAACATGCATGATCAATACTTACAATAAAACATGCTGGTAAAATATTTATCTTGAATAATATATCGTAAATGTGTGGGAAGAGACCTCAATTGACATAGACCAAGTTGCTATAACTTGGAATTCAAGTCATGACACCCCCTCAGTACAGGTGACCGGGCATGACACTCCTCGACAAAGTGTGGTCTACTTGCCAAGGCAAATCAAACATGATAACATGAACTAGATGGATCACTAGTATAGCAGAGTAAAATATAATCCTATGGTGGAACATAGTTTAGAGACAAAGTACTTTATATAAAGACCTCTTGTGTCGAGCCCCCATCTCAAGCCTCAATCAGTTTTAAGTCTAATCAGATGGAATACTTGAAATAATCATACTTTAATCATAACATAGATAACTTTTAACAGACATGATAGCTAACATGAGTAGCTTATTACATGCTTGACCTCTTTTGGTGAGCTTAACTTGAACATGAGAGTAAATAATAATCATACATGATCTCTTGTCTTGACATAAATAGCTCACAAGAGGTTAAACTCTTGAAACAGGGCTCAACTTGATACTTGTAAGATCATAAATACTTTCCATGAATTCAATACATACTTGAAAGCCCTTAATCATCATGAAATCACTTAACTTGTAAATCATATAGTATTTCATCAACAACTTGAGAATTCTTGTCATGTAATTTTATCAAACACATGGTGGGTTCATGATACTTGTTCAAAATCATGCAACTCAAAAGTAAAATAAGAAGAGTATACTCAATTCAAATCAACCCACCAATATTGTAGTAAAACTCTTATTTAAGATATTTTGAAATCCATCACAAAAGCTCATAGTTTCATGGCTCAAATCATGCATAGTCTCAATAGACAAAATCAATTCATAGAATAAGCTTGAAATAGATATTCATGCATAATCAATCAATATTAATAAAATTCCAACATAATTTATATTTATATTTCATAATAAAAGATATCCATAAGTAATACAACTTGAAATTGTGCAATTTTCATAAAAAGAGAAGGTGAGCTCCATGGGTGAAAGCACCCATAGATGGAGACCCCACATACCTTAAACTTGACTTTTCATGAAATTGAGTTGGGGGAAACTTGAAGATTGAGATGGGTTCCTGAGTTTCAAAATTGAGCTTGAAATACTTGAATTTGAATGAGAGAGTTGACAAAGTCTTGGAGAGATTTTAGAGAGGGTTTATTGAGTTATAGAGTTGAAAAATGACTAAGTATAGAAAATTTCACGTTTAAATGGGTATGAGACTATTACCCCAAATGCACTTGGATGAAATGAGAAAATTGAAATTTTTTTTACACTGATCGGCACCCCAGGCGCAATATAGACCAGACGCACAGGCACTTACACTAGTCCGTGCCCTAGGTGCGTCGCGACTTGGGTGTGGACAACTACTAAAATTTAAAAATTAGCGAAAATTATTTTTTGCTATCGATCTTCTAAAATTTGGGTTGTACCCATTTCCTACTCAATTTTACCCCCTGATCAAGAATATGAAGTTGAATTTCTAAAATCATACATCGATTGGAGATATATGAAAATTACGATTATGGGGCATTTCGAAGCATATGAGGGGTGTTTCAATACATATCAAGAAGGGAAATAGGTAGAGTCCTGAACTAAGGGCTCATCACAAATAAACTAGTCTTGAACTTCTAAAGAACTAGCCACGAGCCCTCTGAGGAACACCTATCCCTAGCTACATGGTTAAATCATGTAGGATAAATATGCATTAGTACTTTTTGAATATACTATGTATATGTACTACAATACAAATATAAAATTATAATGCCATCATTTATAATTAAAGATTTACATGAATGGAACAGTAAAGGTAACATTACATGAGCTTAAGCATGCACATGGAATATTGTTTAATATGAGCAAGAGCAATTCATAAATAAAACACATGTGATGGAACCAAGACATGGATCGTGGACCTTGTGAGAATGGACCATAATCGACATATGAGACCATGAGAGCTACTACATGACATCAAACATAACACCTTACATTGGCATGGCGAGATCACTTACTGGGTGAAACTTCGTCACTTAGCATGCATCATCATATAACATAATTAGCCTACGTGGATCTACTATACTAGCCCACAATGGCTCTTACATATGGTGGCACATAGTTAATGCGGCAAGGGGTTGTTTCTAGGGTTCTCTTACCGAACCCCACCTCAATGCTTCATTTAGTGCTAAGTTATTCTATGGAATCTTATAAAATACATGCTTAGTAAAATCATGACACGTAGAATCATAAGTAGCAATTTCAAGAGTAGCACGAAACTTAAGGAACCATCAAGTGAGAATTATCCTTTCATTTTGGGGACCTTAAAATAGACATTGTCAACATGCTTATATCTTTGACAAATCATCACTTTAAAACTTTTCTTTTATGCCCTAGACATTATCATATATCATGTAAGATTTGACTAGAAACTTCATGAGCTTAGTCATAGTTTGAAAAATTCACATATCACATGTGACATGTATGAACATAGGAAAATCATACTTATTCAAAATATGCAAAACAGTCCACACTTCATCATTAAAGCCCACATTATTGGGGTCATCATTATCAACTTAAAACACTGAAAAATACTTAGTAGAACATCATATGGTAACATTGAAGACATGTAGTAACATAAATCACCATGAAATCATCATTAGCATATATGGTAGTATTTAAGGAACTTAAAGAAAGGGTAAAAGCTTTAATGTACGACTTACCCATAAATCAACTCACATATCTTGGTTAAGCCTATGAAAAAGGAACTTGCTATTATGAAATAGACTCTTGAAGCCCTAGCCTCCTTAGCTTGTTCTTTAAGAGGAAGAATGCCTTAGAAAATTTTTAAAAGTGAAAAAATGAAGAAAAGGAATGAGAATCTAAGGCTTTATGGTCTGATTATGGGCCTAAAGAGCCACCAAAATAATGTAGTTTAGATTTAGGATTAGCAAAAAGGATAAAACTGCCCTTCATTAAACTATTGGGCTCAATTTTCGAGACTCCGATTACAGGCCATGGATGAAACCACAAGCCATGGTTCTTGCCATCCTATTCTCCTTTCTAAACACCAAAAACTAATTACCAATCACCATCCATAAAATCCTGTCCATGAATCATACATCTAGCCATGGGTTGTCGATGGCCTTATGGAGTTATTTCACACTTAGCAAAATTCTCACTTTCTTGGACTTCCATCTATGAAGGATGATTACGGGTCATGCTTGGGACTGCAATTTGTCCTGATAACGGTGATTCAACTTCCAGAAACTCTAAAATTTTTTCATGTTTGGAACTCACACCTACGACTCTGTCCACGGTCTATGTTTCTATCCATGGGCCATTAATGATTTTGTGAACCACTTTCACTTAGAAATTTTTTCAACTTTCTGAGATTCCCATCCATGAGCCTGGCCTACGACTTGTGGTCTAATCCACGGGCCGACTTGCCTTCGTAAATTGACCCTGGACATGTCCAGTCTAACTTTTCTGCACTTTTTAGGCTCCCAACTTAAGGATCGTTATAATATCTTCCCATTAAAAATATTTATCCCTAAATGTACTTAAACATAAGCTCTAAGGAGCTAAACATCATCTAACAACCCAACATGCATGCAAAAATACAATTGAAACATCTTTTCATGAAATTTTTGAATCCATACTCAACATATGCCTCAAAATAGTCCATAAACATAGAAATGAGTGTATCTACCATGCAAAAACTAAATTACAAGGAATTGAAGGTTTTAGGCAAGAATAACTTAATACCTCAGGCTTGAGTAGAGTAGAATAGATACCGGTAAGGCTTTATCAAGTCTGTTTTTGCTTCCCATGTGGCAACCTCAACAATTGATGATTTCTCTAGTGCACTTTAGTAGATGCAACTTCCTTGTTTCTCAGCCTTTTCACTTTCCTGTCTAAGATTGTAATTGGTACTTTTACCTTTCTCAATTGTTACTTCAAGCCATATTTGATCCACATGTATGATTGAGTTTGGAGTTACCATGAAAAGTTGAGTAATTCGAGAATTATTTAAGTCTTACAGGCTTAAGTTGTTCAAAAGTGATTTTTGATACCAATTGGAGCTATGAGTCTCAGAATGAAATTGAAATTTCTCTAAAATATGAAAATTGATTTAGGAGCATCATCATTTTCAGGTTTGGAGTTGTTTTTTGTATTTAAGGTCCTAAGTTGGATGTTGGAGTTAAATTGTATCAAGATTTGACTTTGGTCAAGATTTGAATTTGGATGCTTGGATTAGATTTTTGATTATTCCATTGGATTAAGGAGGTGATTTTAGACCTAAGAAGAGCTTCGCTATATTTTTCAAAGTTCTAGGGGAATTTTCATCGTTTTAGCCTTAAGTATGTTTAGTTGCAAATAAGCATATTTTAGATGAAGGAAACCTTTGTATTTGATTTATGATACCTTCGTTGAGCCTGAAATATCAAATTTAATAAAACAGTATATTAGCTTTTTGCATACATGGTTCTAAACAAATCTTGAGGGTCAGATTGAAGACTTTGAGTTTGAGAAGTTGCTAGTTTTTTATGTAGGTCCTTTTACACGTTGCATTCACGTCCTTGTTCTCGTCTTCACAATGAGTACCCTCCTCGTGCTTCATGGTTGATGTTGCTCAAGATTACTCTTCATACAAGTCCAAAAAGTAGGTGATCATCAATTAGTATACACTCAACTAGGAGTTGGGGTCAATCTCACCGGAAATGTAATTCATCAATTTGAGCAAGGAAGTGAAATCGTAAAACTAATCTCTTATATATTGGAGTAAGGACGAGCTATTGTAATTAAAGTGATTAAGATAATAATTAAGAATAATTTTGAAATTAGCAATATCTTAAAACTGATATATCAACATAGAATTAATTCAATCAATGGAAAATAGCTCGAAAATGGGTATACTTGGGTAGTGATTTAGAAATATAGGTCCAACATACTGATTATAATTGTCCATTATCAATAAGTTGACTAGATTTGCTTGTAATTGAAATTATGTACATCATTCACCAGGTTTTTACGGATGGTCTGGATGAAAAGTTTTTTTTATTTTTTGGTAATGTGGTCAAAAGTTTTGATTAGTCATATTTCCACAAATTCATAGACTAATTCAAACGAAAATTTTAAAAAAATATTAAATTCCTATAAAATATATATTATTATGACATAGTTACGTTGAATTATGAGCACTAATTTTTTTTTAAAGGAGAATTTTTTTTGAATTTTATAATTTAAATAAGCCTCAAAATATTTATGTAATTATAAAATTTTGTCATTAACTAAAGAAAAGAAGGCGAGGATGGGTTCTCCTTTGGTTCTTGTGAAAAATTAGATGAGTATGAAAAATTACAGCAATTTATAGTCTATTTGGGTAAGTATTAATGGTTGAAGCCGCCACCCATTCGGAGTTGTAACTTTTAGGTTGGTGAAGGATACGACATGAAGGTTTTTCAAATAATTAAGTTGACAATTATAAATTTTTTTTTAATAATATATCAAGTAATAAACAAAACAAATAAATTGTAAAAAGGAAGTAAGATCAAATCGCGCTATAACGTTATTTGTTTTAATATTTAATACTATTATAGTGAAATGCTATTTTGGTCATCATGAATTCAGAATTAGCTTGATATATATATGTCATTTTTTGATATATGTGTGGTCAACTTGTCTGAACTCAAATCTTGTGGATACATTGGTGACTACCTATTAAATATACTCATTGTTTTTGAAAGATGAATATCCCTTTTTGAGCTCTCTTTCTTCATGAATTTCTCTTTTCAATTGTTCCCTTATTTTTTCAAATCAAAACACATGACTGTCTACTTAATTAAATGTATATATTTTAATATATAAATGATGACAATTCAAATAGAAATATGAAATAACTGATGACAACTAATGTAGGAAAATAGAATCAATAACCGGCGTGTTGTTCTCCATTGTAATCTAGATTATTCTTTGCTTGTATATCCATATCTATGTGGTTTCTAGATTCTAAAGAAAAAATCAGGTATGCAGATTGTCAAGGGTATGTATGTATGTAGGTAGGTAGGTATGTAGGTAGGTATTTATGTAGGTAGGTAGGTATGCATGCATACATACATGCATCTCTCGCCAGTGAAATTCCACAAGTGGGGTCTAGAGATGGTAAATGTACGCAGACTTGACCACTATCTCAAGAGATAAAGAGGTTGTTTCTGGATATGACTTTCTCAGTTCGTATTTAATGATTTAAAGCTTGACCGTTTCACTCATAAGTTCATCATTCAGTATGAGCTAATATTTGATTATACTGTATCAGGATCAAACGTGCCATGATGTGAAGTCTAGAGCATTAATTTGAATAGGTATATGAAGAACTCAATATATTGATTGTCTCCGAGAGTTTCGTATAGTGGTGACTGGTGAGAGCATGTCTTGTTATTAGTTGAGCGGATGATTTGAGTTTGAATCCTAACAAAAAAAGCTAGTGTTCAAACAGAGAAGGTATACTAGGAGTCTTTAACCATGTGTCATTGGCTCTCGTGGATTTCTAGTTATTAAACAAAAAGAATGGAGTATGTGGACATCAATTTGTTTTTGGAGGCTGTGAACATATACTTTATTGTTAGGTCTACAGTTGAGAGACGAGACGGGAGGAAGTCATTTCACCAAATGATATGATATATGTTTTCTTATAACTACTTTATAGTTGTAGAATTATTAAGTATCATACTTCATCATTATTTAGGCAGGTCTACGCCATAAGTTATTAGTTTAGCAGAACCCAGTAGTTCTATTTATCACTCTATATTAAGTCAAAAGTCCAAGTAGCAATTAGCATAGTTAAGAATGGGTATTACTATCCCAACCTAAATTCAGCCAGCCTCTATTGATCATGACTCATTCTCAACAGTTGTACGAAAGTCATTTTGTATAGTACGAGATGCTTCACACCTTGTGGTGTTTGCAACTCTCACTGATAGTTCAAAAATCTTGTCTGAGAACTGAATAGAGAAGTATTTTTTTTGGCATAACAATTCTTCCATACGAACTTAGCTACTTGACATTGCTATTGGTATAACAACGCTGGTATACCTTTTTAATTAAGAGGACAATAACTCTCCTGATCTTGCTAGCTGGGGGCTCAGTCTTTCAAGATTCAATCTTTCCCCTTCCGATCCCAAGAAATTTCTCTTGGTGGCTCGGCTTCTATCCTATCACAGGGTCTGGACATGGTCCATGATTCGGTTTGTGTTATGTGCAGAGCATTATATCTCTGTCACAATAGGTCCTTCTCTTCCTACAGTACAGGTAAATCCCAGTCCCAAATATTATCTTGTCTTAGAATCTAGAACCTGTAAAATTAAAATCTTAAATTAGATCGACTTCGACCTTGATGTCTTACTGTCTCTGTGGTGCAATGCTTAGGCCTACTAAAATTGGAATTGTTTTACTCTACACATAAATTTGTTTTGGTGATTTATTAATTCAGTTTTTTCTAATGTGATCTTACCATAGACATTATACTTTTCTTGAGATATCAAGAATCTAAATTCTTCTATACGTTAAAATTATATCATATAGCTTTTAAAATGCTAAAAAAGGTGATAAATAGGGCTTGTCTAATATCATTGTATGAACGAAAGAGCTTAGAAGTTACTGTTATTTTCCACTCAACAGGTAACAACTCGCAAACTTTTGTTTATTAATTGTGTGGATATGTAGTAAAAAATCTTATATTGACTAAAGATTAGCATTGAAACTTATTTTCTTCACAAAATCTTGCACTGAAACTTGTTTTCTTCACAAAATCTTTCTTTATCTGATTCAATATTTGATTTCCTATTAGATTGTAACATCTAATATATTCTTTGAGTTTGAAGACTAGCATGTCAACGCATTAAATGCTTTGACCTTTTTTTTCTGTTGATCTATATAGTCCTTAGTTAATTGAAGAATAACCTTGCATTTAACTTTCAGTTCTAGTTTGCATCGTTTGATAGGTCACAATAAGCTTGTAATGAAGAAAATTAAGGATTCAATATCCTGTCAACAGTTCTATTCAAAGTGTAAGGATAGAAAAGGGGTGACCTTCAGCCACTAGTTATAAGCGTATATTTGTTATTGCTGAAAACTCATAACTTGATATATTATATATTTATTCATGTATTATGTTCATGAGGAAAAGGTTAATCAAACACTAAGTGAAGCACAACAAAAAATAAGGTTGAAGAGTTCCTCACTCCTTATTTCCTTCTTGTCTTTTTTGTTTCATTTTGCATTTGTTATTTGATATTCTAAAGATTTTCTTTTTTTATTAAAGCAAATGATTATTTCCCTTGGATGATGCAGATAGTATGAACCCCAACTGGAGAATATCAGCTCAGTCCAAGAAGTTGATGCATACAAGCAGTTCCTTATGAGTACTATAGAACGGATTCAACGATCAAAAGTGAGCATATCTCATTGCTATTGCAAGTTTTTGCTCCTATTTCTTGGAGACTTGGAAATAAACTAGAGCTTAATAGGTGATTCAACCCTGTCACGATCTAACCCAGGGACCATGATTATTGCCGATTGGGCACCCAGACAAACATCAAACCGGAACCACTTCTAACGACTAAGAAATTTCTCAAAATTTTGGTAGAGTTTTCTCTGTTTTACAGCCTAAGCACACCTGCAACAGCGAACCTAGCCAACAACAAACATCAATATATATATATATATATATATATATATATATATATATATATATATAAGCGGGCCGACAAGGTCATCACTGTGGCAGAACCACGTAACAAACTTATCATACAAACGAAGTCACACCCAACACAGTTCCCACACCCACATATATCCACAGACCTCTAAACATACGAACTGAATCATAGGATGGGACAGGCCCCCGTCATATCCTCGAATATACATAAATGCAAAATACATAAAATACATGTACACATATATACCAAAAGATCTGCTGCTGATGCAAAAGGAACACGTCAACAGTAGACAGAGATCCTAGGCAGATGGCTCTCTAACCTGTACGTCGGTACTTGCGGGCATGAATGCAGCCCCCCCCTCCCGAAGGAAGGGGGTCAGTACAAAAAACATACCAAATATGTAAAGCAAAAAGTATGAAATGTAAGTGAGAGTAATAATCTCGATAAAATATACAAGTCAAACCTATATGCAAACATCAAAATAATTCTTTATTTAAAATATCAAAATAATGCATACCGGAC
>JAOTQJ010111859.1:0-11033 GCA_025642045.1 Solanum sejunctum | reverse complement strand
TCCTTTATAACTTCTCAACAACCCTTGTGAATTATTAATCTAAAAACATGCCCCCATGATGGTGTCAGCACATGCCTGGCTATTCTCGTCCAAGGCATGGTAGAAGATCTCCACTAAGGCATTATCAATTATTTTGTGGTCAGGGATACTTCTCAGCCAATTTGTGAACTACTCTCATATAGTACTAATCGAGTCACGAGGAAGCTGCTCAAAGTTGTTGATTTGATCTTTCAACTTGAGCTTCTTTGATCTCGGGAAGAATTGATGTGTAGCCAAAATACAATACTTTTGATACTTAAAACTTAGGATTTTGTATTTTCTCAATACGATATTTGTTGGTGTTATGTGTTTTTGTGTTTAGATTTGCAAGATTACGGGTTGGCCATGATATGGGTAAAAATTGCAAAAGTTGCTGGTTTTTGCTGATATATGAGACCATATATGAGTCGTAGAGCATTCTACGAGTCATAAAGGTGTTTCCTGAGAAATTCTAGTGAGGTGAAAATTGATGAAGTTAAAATCTGCGAGGCATGCATACAAGTTTTGGAAAAATACATGAGTTATAGACTACCTTTTGTGCCCTAAGGATCAGAGAAGTTGACTTGCAGGAAATTCTTCAGATGAAACCCCCTTTATGTGTCGTAAACCACTTTACGAGTCGTAAAGAGGTGTCATAGAGGAGAAGTCCAAAATTCTAGTAGCTGATTATGGGACCCCAACTATGAGCCATAGAAGACTTTACGGGTCGTAGAGTGATTTCGTGGAGTATATTGATTAGTTTTCCTTATTTGTTCAGGACTTATTTGTAATTACCAAAAATTGGTTTTTTAGGTCATTATTCGGGAGGGACATCACTTTTCAGTAGTTTTAGGGTTTGTACTTAGAGAACTCAATACCTAGAGAGAAAACATTGTGAGAGAGTCTTTTAGAACACTTGTGCTTCAATTCAATCTTCATGAAATGCGCCAAATGGTGCCCGAAAATGTGCCTCAAAAATCCCCATAATCGTAATTTCAAAATATCTCAAAATTTGTGCATGATATGGAAATTCAACTTCCTATTCTTGTTCAGTGGACAAAATTGAGTGGGATATGGGTATAACCCATATATTAGAAGACTCATAGAGAAAAATAAATTTTGCAAAAATTTTATTTCCAGAGAGGGTGAGTTTTTGCTCTGTGATGCGGAGCCGTCGCAGAGATGTGCACTTTGCTGCTAGTTTTTCTATTTAGGTCCAAGGTTTTGGGGTCTTGTGCCTAAGACCTACTATATGTAAAAACACCTATCCTTAGTCATTTTTCAACATCATGTCATACAAGACATTCCCCAAAACCATTTCAAACACTTAGACAAATATTTCACCCAAATTCAAGTGTTCCAATCTCATTCCAGATCTCAAGGATCTCATTCAAGCTTCAAGTTATCTTTCAAATCTTTATCTAGAAAATCTCCAAAGTTAAGTTATGTGGTTTCAACCATTAGGTCCTTTCATCCATGGTGTCTAAGCTTCCTTTTTACATAAATTGCATGTTTTCAAGTTAGATTTTCTATGGTATCTCTTATAATGAAAGTTGTTTACAAGCTGTGTTGGGGTTTCATAAAATATGACTGTTTAAGCATGTCTTGAGCTATGAATCTATGATACATTGTGTGAATTGATGAGGGGTTTTGATGTATCTTGCATGAAGGTATTATCAAGTGTTGGTAGGTGGTTGTACATTGGTTTTTCTCACATGATTTCACTCTTGAATTGAATGATTTTGTACTAGTATTACACACCCGCCATGTATTTGGTAAAATGCTCGGTTATGGATTCTTGAGTTATTGAAGGCCTAATTCATGGCATATGAGTTAAGCAACTTTATGAGTTGTTTTCATGAAAGGTATCTATAGTATTGTAAGCTGAACACACCTAGTTGAGAAGGTGTTATGCCTCAACCACTATGATGGGAGGTGGTACACCCATCTACCAATTAGGGGGTGTATTCGTCAATCACTTTGATTAGGGGTGGTCATGCTCATCTACCAATTGGGGGATATATTCCTCATTCACTTTGATGGGGGTGGTCATGCTCATCTACAATGTTAAGGGGTATATACCTTGATCACTATGATGGGGGGTCGTATGCCAATCTACCAATTGAGGGGTTAAATTTCTCAATCACTTCCCAAAGAGTGGTCATACCTTGGATTCCAAGTACTAGTTTTCTTGTTCTATAAAGGTGATCTCTTTCTACATATGTAATATGTTCTATATAAGCATGTTTTACTTCATGCATCATTCATGCATGCCATATCGCTATTATGCTCATTCATTGCCTAATTAAGCATTTTGATTATGTTGCTTATCTATTGTTGCATTGCATCCTACATACTTAGTACATTCAAACGTACTAACGCATACTCTATGCTTACATGATGTCACCATGTAAGAATTGGAGCTCCTCACGATCATCTTCCCATGGGCTAGTTGGACATTTTTGACGATAAGCTATTGGTGAGTCCTCAAAGATTTGGGACAATAGCTATGCTACTCTTGTCTTTGCCATTTCTTAATGTTGAACTCTTTACACTATGAGGTTAACTCGGAAAGTGTCTTGGCCCCCGCTTAAGTGTATATCTAGCGGTTTTGTTGGACAAGTGATGTAATTATGGTTTTAGATTTGACTATTTATGATTTATGCTTACGTTATCCCCCACAAAGGCTCATAGCATCATTACATAACTTGTCCAACACTACCTCTAAACACAGAACTTAGTAGGGGCAAAGACAAATAACTGGGATCACCCTCATAGTCAAAGCATACAATAAAGAAAAGAGAGTCTATACATAGCATAAATCCTAAAAAATATGTCCTCAAAGTTGAGGACTCACTAACTTGCTTTGAGAGATATCGCACTAGCCATGTGGAGGAGGAGGAGGATCATGTAGGCATAGAGTATGCATTAGTAGGTTTGAATATACTAAGTATGTAGTATGTAATGCAATAATACATAAACAACATAGTCAAAAAGCATAATTAAGCAATAGTTGATCATATAACAATATGGTATGCATGAATGATACTTGAAGTGAACATGGTATAGGGAACATATTACATGCGTGGGAATAGACCATCATAATAGACCAAGCAACTTTATACTCGGAATCTAAGGTAGACCACCCCTTAAAAGTGATTGAGGTACCAACCCCTCAATTGGTTTACGAACGTGTCGACCCTCCGCCGAAAGTGATTGAGATACCAATCTTGTTCTTGAGTTTCCTTGAATTTGTATTGGGGTTTTGATGGAGGCTCTTAAAAAAATTTGAGAGTGTATTTGAGATGAGACTAATGACTTTGATCCTTTGGAATAGGCTCTAGGTCTTTTAGGGAGGTTAAGGTATCATTAGAAGTCCCAACAAATCATTAGAATAAATAAAATTTACGAAAACATCATTAGTCAAATGGAGGAAAAATTGGCCAAGTGTCACCTCACTTGAGGTTACTTCACATATGGCACTCCAGGGGTCGTGTGAAGTGTCTGTGAGATGATACTTAGACTAAATAATAATTGAAACACTTGGGAAAAAGTTATTGTCATT
Organism: Solanum sejunctum; assembly: GCA_025642045.1. Lineage (NCBI taxonomy): Eukaryota > Viridiplantae > Streptophyta > Magnoliopsida > Solanales > Solanaceae > Solanum > Solanum sejunctum. Next base: position 7,450 of record JAOTQJ010111859.1, on the reverse strand, counting down.
GTCACTTTGATGGGGCACTTTCACAGGCCGTGTGGTGTTACACAGTCCGTGTAGTGGTTTGTACAACTACACTTAGAGAAAAATATTATAGGCCACCCCACGTCTAAGACTCACTAGCCATCTAACCTACCACAACCTATCAAAGGTGACCCTGGCACCACACATAGTCAAAAACTCCCTCCTATGCTCACCTTCCTAACTTGCACACTCTCCACAACCAACCACACGGTGAGTGGCAAACCACATGGCCTGTGCCACTGGTTGTGCCCTATGCCTTAGGCTAAAAATGGCATTTTCAAGCTCAAGGTTGCCCAGACGGCCCGTCCAACACCTCATTGCCTATATGGTTTGACTGACGAGAGGGTCTCATAGAGACGGTCATAACTCCTTCATCCAAACTTGAAATAAGGTGAAACAAAGTGCGCTAGAAAGCTAACTCAAATGGCTTTCATTTGATGTATTGTGTCCTATCTTTTTCTAAGTGTGCTAAAAGTGATGCTCATTTAAATTTGACCCTTACATAAACCAACCCCCAAAACTCAACTCATAGAGAAGTTTTGAACTCGTCTAAGTACTAGAAGTCGCCCATGACCCTAATACACTCCCCACCTTCACAAATAAAGCTTGAAATATGGATTCATAAGAGCATGGAGTTACAGTGTGTCACAGAGTTAATTAGGAGTGTCGTGCCACTATGTTGATTAGTGACATGGATTTGTCCTACCTAATGAAATAGGCCGAACAAATGAAGGGGGACAAGCATAGAAAAAGGAGGAGTGATGAGGCCAAGAGGACTCATTTTGAGGGTAGGTTATAAAGTCCCAAGGGTGGCCGGTTTAATCAAGGCCAAGGGTCTTCTCATTCTCCTAATAGAAGGCTTGCCAATGATAACCCAAGGGTCCAAGGTGATGGCAGCGTGGTGCCTAGTACTATGTGTTCGAAATATGATAAAGGTCATAGTGGCCCATGTTTGAAGGACAACAATGCTTAATTTGGTTGTGGTAAAGTAGGTCATAAGGTGGTGGATTGCCCTCAAAATCAGAACAAGGTTAAGGATGTTCGCCCACAAGGGGCAAATGCGGTCCCTAAGAAAAGAGGTGGCCAACAAGGTGGTGCCCCAAAGTACAATCAATTCTATGCTCTTAATGGGAGATAAGGGGTAGATGAGATGCCCAATGTCATCACCGGTATGTTAAAATTCTTTTATTTTGATGCATATGCATTGATAAACCAAGGTGTCACTCTTTCTTTTGTTACTGCCATTTGTTTCCAAAATGTTTCGTGTTGAACCCGATTGTTGTGTGAGCCTTATGAAGTTTCTAGAAGAGTCTATAAAACTTGTCCCATTTGCATAAAATATTTCTTTGTGATTTTGTTAAGTTGGATATGGTGGATTTTGATGTCATTCTTGGGATGGATTGGTTAAATGCATATTTTGCTTCTATTGATTGTAGAAACTGGAGGGTCAAATTCCAATTCCCTAATGAGCCCGTCCTTGTGTGGTAGAGTCATGATGTGGTGGTCAAGGATAGATTCATTTCTTGCATTAAAGCCTGTAAGTTGATTTCTAAGTGGTGGCTCTATCATCTTGTGAGGGTTAAGGATGTTGAGTCCAAGGTCCATCCTATAGAGTCTATTCCGGTGGTTAATGAGTTTTTTGATGTCTTCCCCAATGATCTTCCCGGTGTTCCTCCCAAAAGGAAAATAAACTTTGGCATAGACCTCCTTCCCGATACTCAACCCATTTCTATTCCCCCTTACTGTATGGCATCAGCAGAGTTGAAGGAGTTGAAGCAGCAATTGAGGGATTTGGTGGAGAAGGGTTTTATTAGGCCTATTCAATTACCTTGGAGTGCACCGATGTTGTTTATGAAGAAGAAATATGGTTACCTTAGAATGTACATTGATTATCGGCAACTTAATAAGGTCACCATAAAGAATAAGTAACCTCTACCAAGGATTGATGATCTCTTTGACCAACTTTAAGAGGCCAGTTATATCTCTAAGATTGATCTTCGGTTCGGGTGTCACCAATTGAAATGAGAGAGTGTGACATTCCCAGGACGACCTTCCAAACTAGGTATCGATATTATGAGTTTAGGGTTATGTGTTTTGGGTTGACTAACTAGGTATGAGCATTATGACTTTGTGGTTATATGTTTTGAGTTGACGAATGCACAGGCTATCTTCATGGATCTTATGAATTGATCTTTAAACCCTACCTTGATTTTTTTATGGTGGTCTTCATTGATGATATTTTGATCTATTTCCATAGTGAGGAGGAGCATGTAAGTCACTTGAGGGTGGTGTTATAAAAATTGAGGGAAGAAAAATTACATGCTAAATATGAGAAATGTAAGTTTTGGGTGCTAGAGGTTGCCTATCTAGGTCATGTAGTGTTAGTGGATGGTATTAAGGTGGATCTTAAGAAGATGGAGGGGATTAGAAATTATCCTAGACTTTGACCCCATCAGATATTAGAAACTTCTTGGGCTTAGTTGGTTAGTACCGGAATTTGTGAATGGGTTCTCTTCTATTGCTTCTCCTATGACTAAGTTGATCCAAAAGAAGGCTAAATTCATGTGGACCAATGAGTGCGAAAGTAGTTTCCAAATCATGAAGGATAAGCTTATCTTCGCTCCTATCTTGTCTCTACCGGAAGGGTTGGAAGGATTTATTGTGTATTGTGATGCTTTAAGAATTGGTTTGGGTTCTGTTTTAATGCAACATGGTAAGGTGATAGCCTATGCTTCTAAATAACTGAAGGTGCAGGAAAAGAATTATCCTAGCCATGATCTTGAATAGGCCAACATGGTATTTGCTTTGAAACTTTGGCGTCACTATTTGTATGGGGTGCATATTGATGTGTTCACCGATCATAAGAGTCTACAATATATGTTCACTCACAAAAATCTTAACTTGAGACAAAGAAGATGGTTGGATCTTCTTAAGGATTATGACATAAGTGTGTGTTATCACACCGATAGGGCTAATGTTGTGGTTGATGCTTTGAGTAGGGTGTCTATCGATAGCCTAGCGTATATTGGTGATGGTGGCAAGAGAGGTCCATCGGTTGGCTAGATTAGGGGTTAGGTTGGAAGTGGTTCACAATGGTGGTATAGTGGTTGTTGATTGTTCTAAATCTTCATTGGTTGAGGAGGTAAAGGCAAAGGAAGATCTTGACATCCACCTTGTTAGAATTGAAGGCCTTGGTGAGAGATGGTAAGGTGGAGGTTTTCTCCAAAGGGGAAGTTTGGTGCCCTTAGGTACCAAGGTATATTGTGTGTGCCCAATGTTGACAACTTGAGAGAGAGGATTTTTGATAAGGCTCAGAATTTATTCTATTCACTCCGGTTCTACAAAGATATTTTTATGACCCAAGCCTAGGGCCTAGACGTGACCAGCTAATAGGGAACCCAAAAGCAACCCTAAAGAAGCTTCATAGCATATCATTACACATCCTTGATCATGGAAGCAATTAAAATAACAATAAAAGATAAGCATAAATAAGGAGAAGTGGGACTAAGATATAGATAGAGAAAGAGAGTAATACTTAAATACCATAGATGAGTCAAGCTCAAGCATAATACACAACTTGTCCAACAACATCTCTAAATGTAGATACTTAGAGGGAGACAATACAAAGTAATCGGGCTCACCCTCATAGCCAAAAATAGCAATAAAGAAGAAAGTATCAATACATAGCATAATAAATATAGACAATGTCCCCGGAACGGAAGACTCACCAACAAGCTTGAGTAAAACCATACTAGCCACGTGGGTGATATCATGTAGGCATATAGTATGTGTTAGTACGCTGGAATTACTAAGTATATGGGATGCAATTCAACAAGAGATAGGTGATATAATCAAAATGCATAATGATAACAAGAGATAGTATATTAGCAACATGGCATACATGAACAATTCTTATAGTAAAACATGCTTAAAAATAATCATTCTTACATAGCTTGTTTAATCAAATAAGTTAACATGATTAGATCATCCAAATACCTTGTACTAGAGAGTGAGGGATTTAGCATGAGTCATAACACCTTCTAGTAGGTAATGGGTGGTACATGAGATAACGAATAGTACATGAGGGTAAAAGGTAGCATAAGTCATAACCCCTACATATGTGCATATGAGGGTAAGGCATTCCACATAGTTTATAACTCCTTCATATGAATGTATTTCATAACCTCAAATCATACATGAGGGTAAGAAGTACAACATAGTTCATAACCCCTATATATAAATATGAGTTCATGGCAAAACCCCAAATGAGTACATAGCATAACCCCAAATCATACACGAGGGTAAAGAGTATCAAATAATTCATAACCCCTGCATGTAAACATGAGTAAGTGAATAGCATAATTTCATACATGAGGGAAAAGTGTACATCATAGTCCCTAACCCCTACATGTTGGAATTGGTCTTAAACTAGAGGGTAAAACATATAGCATAATTCATAACCCCTTCTAGTAGGCTTCACAATACACAAGAACATAAAACTTAGCATAAGAACCCCATAGCTCATCAATAATTCCCAAGAACATAACAACATGAGAGCTGAACAATTCACTTGCAATACCATAGGTGTTTTATATGATTAAACACATATATATACATTTCTTATGATTATATACATACATTCCATTTCATCATCATTTGGTCATCACATACATATATCATTTCATAATCGTTTTATCATCATATAATCATCATAACATCAGTCAACTCATAAGACATGCATTGGACCTTTAATTCTTCAAGAAACCCTGGACATTTTATTAAACACTTAGAGGATGTGTAGTGCTAGTGTAAAACCATGTAATTCAAGAATGAAACATGCAAAAAAAAATCCATTGTAAAAACCATCAATCAACACCTTGCAACACTTTCATGCAATATACATCAAAATCCCTCATCAACTTTTATAATAGATCCAATATTTATAGCTCAAAACATAGCAAAACAACCACAATTTCACATAGCTTTAACATAGTGTGTAGTGAATTTCATAATATGCAAGATCCATTTGTAAATCAACTTTAAATCATGTAATTCGAGTAAAAAGAGGCTTAGGTACCAAGGTTGGAAGGAACAATGAAAGAAACCCACATACCTTAGCTTTGGAGAACCCATGAAAGGGATTGGAGATGGAGACTTGAAGCTTGAATGAAATCCTAGAAAAAATCCCTAAGATTGGCCTTGAGTTTTAGAACTTGAATTTAGGGTGAAATATGAGTTGAAGTGTTTGAGAGGATATTGAGGAATATTAAGGATGATATGAGGGTGAAATAAAGCTAAGTATAGGTACTTTCTCATGTGGGAAGGCTTAGGCCCAAGACTTAAAAGTCTTGCATCAAAATTTAAAAACTGGCACCAAAAACAACAGGGGTGTGTCGTACTAAGATCGCCATTACATTTTGGAAATCGCATTTTGTGATTTTCGAATTTTGATACGGTTACTCCAAAATTGCCGTTAAACCCTTTTTCTCCTATAGTTTACCCCATGAATAAGAATGTGAAGTTAGATTTTTGATATCACACATGAATTTTGAGATATACAAAAATTAAGATTCCAGGCATTTTTGAAAAACACTTTCGGGCACTTTTTGGGATCGTTTCAATCTCTCTCCCGTGAATATCCGTCCCCGAATGTCAAAGAAATATATATGAGAGGAGTAATCATAAACAAATCATCCCCAATAAGAATGCAATAATACATTTAAAACACTATTTCTCAAAATATCAACATAAGTGTCAAAAATCATCATGAACTTGTTAACATAAACATGGATTCAGGCAAATGACGTAGGGGCTGAAACATAAGACTTAAAATCATGAAAGGACTAGACATATCATTAGAGACTCGAATAGAAATGAAAGAGATATGAATGTTGTTTCTCCATGCCTGCTCCCCTAGAGACACTTTTGACTTGACGAACCTTCCTAAGAACCTTAACGAATACCACATCCTCATCAATCAACTTCGAACGCACATCAGACACTTAGTACCAAGTCACTATCTCCCCCTTGGGAAAAGACCTCCAACTTTATTGATGTGAAAATTGATGCCTTACTTAACTCGATCCCTTTAACCATAGAAGATTTGAAACTATCAAAGCCACTACTCCACCATTCTCAACCTCATCCACCCTAGTCAACCAGTGAACTCCTCCAACCAATTTCTTGCCACCCAAAGGTCTCCTCTTTCCATAATTATCAAGCAACCTCTCTCTTTCGAATTCACAACATCACCCCCAAATGATTCACAAGCTCTCCCTCACCACCGAAAACAACTGACACATCATCACTAAGAACAACCACAAATGTAATAAGGTAGGGATTAAAAACCCTATTCATAAGACCTATAGACATGACCGGTGCATAAGTCAAACCAAAGGACTCATTGGTTAGTGAAAACAACTCAATAGAAATAACTTTGGTTCAACACCCCTAACTCTTACAAGATGAAAAATGCAATCTCTAGAGATCTTGTACCTTAAAATAACAAATGGACTTATCCCTTCAATCACTCTAAGATGGTTTTAAAAAGGGAATTGGGATTTCATTCTATAGGCCCCATAATCAATAAAGACAAAACATGTCTGCAACTAATCCAACCCAAGAATGACACCAAAATCCCCTTTGAATCCAACAAGTCACAAGGCAAGACCTAATGCAATAAGAATATGACATAATACCGATGAACCTTCCAGCAATAATAGACTCAACAAAGGTGTAGACACCAAGGTTCACATAAAGACCCGGAATATACATGAAGCCCACAAGCATCAAGAAGCAAGAATGAAGGGAATAGGGACACCCAAACCTTCCTATTCATACACATCAAAGTCAAAGAAACTTACCTTGGCCTTGAGGATAGCCCTCCTTGCCCTTGTTCCAAATATAAGGGAAATCAATAAGCTTGTGACCTTCTTTACCATACCTATAACATGCTCTTGAATTCTTTAAGCATTTTCCATCATGATGCCTTCCACATTTTGGGAATTTTGAAAAACTCATTCCACCATCGCCTCCTTGGAACCAATCATCCTCAAATCGAGCCCTCTTGGACTCCCCACTCCTTTTTTTTCTAAGCTTCTCCACCTCCATTTGTTCGGCATAGGTCATTAAATAGGACAAGTCCATATCACTAATCAACATAGCAGATAGACATTCTTCACTTACCAAGTCAGACATACCAATCATGAACTTGCTCATTCTAACCCTTGGGTCGACAAGCAAGTGAGGAGCATACTTAGAGAGTTGGTTGAATTTGAGGGTATACTCGCTCACATTCATTGACCCTTGTCTCAAATTCATGAATTCGACCAATTTGGCTTCCCTAAGCTAAAGAGGGAATGGGCATTTTGATTATTGGTAGAGTTGTTAGGTGGGCTTGTGCACCGGTTGTGTCTATTGGGTTTCATGAATA
>JAOTQJ010111848.1:0-11033 GCA_025642045.1 Solanum sejunctum | reverse complement strand
CTCATTTGAAAATTGGAATTTGACAATTTGGGTTCTGCAATCAACAGAGCCATAACAGATGTGTAGCTAATCCATGCCAAGGATCACATCAAAGTCGACCATCTTTAATTCAACTAAGTCTCCAAAGTATCTCTATGATAGATAGATAGATACCGTCCAATCTCTATAAATCCTTACACCTAGAATGGACTTACTAGTTGGAGTAGAAATACTAAAGGGCTCAAGAAGACATTCAGGAAAGATCTCAAACTTACTAGCCACATATGGAGTTACAAGTGATAAAGTGGCACCTAGGTCAAGCAAAGCATATACATCATATGAAAAGACTCGAAACATACCTGTGATAACATTTGGTGCAACTTCCTGATCCTGTCGATTTCCTATCGCATATAGACGATTTGTACCCCCGACCGCATTAGTTGTGGCACCTCTCTATGGTGTTGCTGAAGACTGAGCTTTATTACTCCATCACCTCATCTCCTCGTTGGGCACTCATTTTAGAAGTGACTAGTCTGTATGCACCTGTAACAAGCATTTGTGCCCTTACGACACTCTCCTAGATGGAGTTTACCACACTTACCACATGGTGATTTTCCCATCGAATATTGAGTCACACTAGCTTAGGATTGAGAACCCTAAACTCTGTAATTCTGATAGCCTGAGACTTGTGATCATATCTGTTGCTCGGGTTTAGTGCACTTACTGAATATGGTGCATAGTTCGAATACTTCTTTTGAAAATAGGACCTGTCCCTCTTACCTTGCTTATGCTGGCTAGGGTCATGCCCTGCTGACTTAGCCTTTTTCCTCAAGTGCTCCTCCCTATCTATCTTATTGTCCTCTTCAAGTTGTTGCTTATAGACTATAAGCCTAGAGATGTCTATGTTTGGAATCAACAATGTCTCCTTGTATTCCTTTTTTATATGCTTGCCCAAGCCGGATATGAACTTTCTCATCTTAGACCTCACATTAGTGACTATCTCTGGAGCATACCTAGATAGTTGTAGAATTTGAGTTTATATGCTTTGAAAGTCATTCCTTCCTACTTAAAGTTAAAAAAATCCTCCACCGTCGTTTACCTCAGCTCCCGTGGGAAGAAGATTAAGAAAGGCACCCTCAAAGTCATCCCAAATGGAAAGCTCAGCATCCTCACCTCGACTTTATTCCCATTCATTGTACCAAATATTTTCCACATCTTTGAGTTGATAAAAAGCAAGTTTAACTCCCTCTGTCTCATCGCATGCATAGCTTTCAACACTTTCCAAAACTCATCAATAAAATTTTGGGGGTCTTCCTCAACCTTAGACCCTGTGAAGACTGGTGGGTTCATCCTCAAAAGATCTCTCAGTCTGGTGGCAGTTCTTGGCTCTTGAGAATTAGAATTAAGAGTCTGTAAACTCTGATTCCCACTCTGAGTAGCAACCAGTTGGGTGAGTACAAGGATAACTCCTCTGAAATCGGCCTTTGTGGTAGGAACAGGTGAAGTAGTAGGTTGGTGAGGTGCCCTAACCGCTCTAGCAGGTTAACCTCTACCCTTTATCTCCATCTGAGGAGGTACCTCTGAAGTGGGATTCTCAGCATTGCTAGCTGAAGCATTTCTCAAAGTCACGGTACATTTTGGAAGCATGATCTGCAAGCACGTAAAGCACGGTGTAGAAAAGAACTTTGTAGAGTTTTTAACTTTATCGAACAAACTCAAAATACAAGAAAGTGTAACAATTCCTAATGTCCTGTAGCCTCCTACTTATGAAGTGTGGTGCACAACACACCATAAACAAGATTCTACTAGATACAACTTCATAGATTCCCTAAGACTCTTGAACTCTAGGCACCCTGGGAGGGCACCTTTAGCGTGACCGGCACTCAAAGACTATTGCTAGCCCTCAAGTAAATCACTCGGCATCATCATATTCGTTCAATCACATTCTAATAGCAGAAGACATCAGTGTATAAGAATACATAAAGAAAGGAAATGACAAATGATAAATAAAGGCCAAAGGCCAAACATATCATCCATAAACTAAGCAAGACTAGTATGAAAGAAAACTAGCTAACATAACTTCCAATCATAACTCAATAGTCTAGTCTATGAAGCCTCTAAAATATCTGAATAATGGTGCCAATGACAGATCCATGGCTACCTATAAATAGAACAAAATACGTCTTAAGCTTAAAGCTAGAATAGAAATATGATATCCTCTGAAAGTATGGGAGGGCTCACCAATCGACTGGAAACAAATAGGTCCTCAATGGGGTGCCTGCTGATGACTACTAGTACCTGTCTCTGCATCATAAAAAGCTGCAAGCCCAAATGGACGTCAGTACATGGAATGTACGAGCATGTAAAATGGCAGAAAGAAACATGTAAAGAAAGAATAACATTATCTCAGATAACTCAACTTAAGAAATAGGAAACCCAATCATCATGTCAAGAGTCTAAAATAAGAATGTAATTTAGACAATGACTACTCATCTATCATCTACATCCCATCCACTCAGATTACTATCAAGACCTATTTGGGAGTTTCTTTAACTGATAACCATCACCTGTTATCAAGTATGTGACTGTAGCTAATAATATTCTCTATATCCACTTTGGAAGAAATGAACATCTTAAAAAGGATTGGCCCTGCTTGGAAAATGCTGAGGAAAGTTTCGTGAATTATGCCAAAACAAAGAAGCCTAAGGTCAAACCTACCCCATGCTAAAACCAAAGACTGAGTTTGGTGAAAAGAAAATGTTTTCACCTTATTGGACAAAAAAATCACTTGTTGCTCCTTTATCTAATTACTGGGACTCAAGACTCAAATGGTTTCCCAAATCTAACAAGTGATGTATATACAGGTGAGTGGAGGAAACCATTGCCATGTTGGTATATAGATAGTGGATGTTCAATAAATATAACTGGAGATCTTGAAAGCTTCCTCTCATGAAAGACACTTCAAGGTGGAAGTGTCTCTTTTGGTAATGGTAAGAAGGGGTATATAATGGGTATTGGCAGAATTGGAAAGTCCTTACAGTACTCTATAGAAAAATTTATTTTGTAAAATTTGTGACAAGGGAAATGAGGTCAAGTTTCGTTTAGAGAAATACATAGATACTGATCTAAACTCTGAGGTAGTAATCCTTGTTTCTTAAAGGGTTAAAAACATGTATGTGGCTGATCTAGATACTGTACAAAATGATGAACTTACTTTCCTCAGTACTCAAAGTGAAACACAGATGCACAAATAACTTGGTCATGTTAGTCCATCTTGGTTGAATAAACTTGTGGTTGGGGACCTGGTCTGTGGTCTGCCTAAGATGATGTTTGCTAACAACAAGATTTGTGAGCCTTGTGTAAAAAAGAAGCAGATTAGATCCTCCTTTAAGCAGAGGAAGCAAGTCAGCACTACAAGGCCTTTGGAACTAATTCACATAGATTTATGTGGACCTGTTATAGGTAAAAGTAGAGGTGAAAAGAAGTATATCTTTGTTATTATTGATGACTACTCAAGGTTCACCTGTACTATGTTCTTAAGGTCTAAGGATGAAATATGTGAAGTCTTGGTGATATTTATAAGAATGATTCAAGCAAAGCTAAACTACAAGATAGTTGGGATCAGGTTGGACCATGGTATAAAATTTGAAAATGCCAAGATAGATATATTTTGTACTAAAAATGGTATTTCATCATAATTTTTCAGCCCGTAGAATTCCCCAACAAAATGGAGTAGTGGATAGGAATAACAGAATCTTGGTGGATATTGCTAGAACTATGCTAGTTAATTCAGGGCTTCCAAAATTATTTTGGGTAGAGGCCATAAACATGATGTGTTATGTTACTAATAGATGTTTGATTAGATCTATTCCAAATAAAACTCCCTATGAGCTACTCAACAAAAAATAAAAATCCTAAAATCAGTTATCTAAGACCATTTGAATGCAAGTATTTTCTAAATGATGGTGAAATGAATATACATGAAGATGTAGAAGATTTTGCAAAGGGACCTGCTCTAACTAATGATCAAGATTAGGACAAAGTGGGTGAATTTGAAGTTACTGGTGATAACTTGAATGATGAACCTGAAGGAGAAAATTAATTGTTAGGAAAGTCGACTTTGAAGCATTAATCCTCACATCCACTTTATAATGTCATTTCTACTTTAGAATTTGGTATTCAAACTAGATCCAAAATGAGAAACATAGTTGCTTATTTTGTATTCATCTCATCCATTGGACAAAAAAATCTACAAGAAACCTTGAAGGATGCTAATTAGAAAAATTCTATGCAAGCAGAGCTACACCAATTTGAGAGAAGCAATGTATGACATCTGGTTCCTAAACGTGCTGATAGAACCATCATAGGGACCGTGTGGGTCTTCGAAAATAAACTTGATGAATATAGTCATATTGTTAGCAAAAATCAAGGATGGTTGTTCAAGGATATAATCAAGACGAAGGAATTGACTATGATGAGACCTTTGCTCCAGTTGCTCGAATGGAAGCAATAAGAATCCTCATTGCCTTTGCAACATTCATGGAATTCAAATTATTTCAAATGGGTGTCAAAAGTGCCTTCCTAAATGAATATCTAAAAGAGAAAGTGTATGTTAAGCAACCTCCTAATTTCGAATATATTAATTATCCTAATCATGTGTTGAAGTTGGACAAAGTTCTCTATGGGATCAAGCAAACACCTAGAGCTTGGTATGAAAGATTATCAAAGTTTTTGCTGAAAAATGGCTTCAAAAGAGGGAGAATGACAACACCTTGTTTTTGAAAACTAGGGAAGAGACTGTTTATAATCCAGATCTATGTGGATGATATTGTTTTTGGAGAAATTTCAAAATCATTATGTGTAATTTTTCAAGTCTTATGAATAGTGAATTTGAAATGAGTATGATGGGAGAATTGAGTTTCTTTCTTGGATTGCAAAGCATTCCTCAAATGGAACATCAATATGTCCAGAGAAGTATATCAAAAAGTTGTTGAAAAGGTTCAAAATGGAGGATGCAAAGCCTATAGATACCTCAAGGAGAACTAACTCAAATATGGATATGGATGAACCTGGTTCGTCAATGAATGAAATCATGTACAGAGGGATAATTGGATCATTGTTATACTTGCCTACAAGCCATCCTGATATTATTTTCAGTATGGGTATGTGAGCTAGGTTCCAAGAAAGTCCAAAGGAATCACACTTAGAGGTTGCTATGAGAATTCTGAGGTACTTGAAAAAAGATATGGGACTTGGTCCTATATTATCCTGCAAGTGACTCCTTTGAATTGATAGGATATGTCGATGCTGACTATGTAGAGTACCAGGTTGATAGGAAGAGTATGTATGGAATAGCTTGTTTCTTGGGTTTGTGTCTGGTATCTTGGAGAACTAAGAAGAAAAATTCAATTGCTTTTTCAACTGTAGAGGCTGAATATATGGCTGCTGCTTCTTGTTGTGCACAAATATTATGGATTAGGCAACAAGTCAATGATTTTGGAGTGATTACTAACTCTATATCTCTCTTATGTGACAATACCTGTGCTTTTAACATGGAAAAAAATCCATTTCACGACAAGAGGACCAAACATATGGATGTGAGACATCAGCTTTTGACAGAAAATGTTGAAAAGAGAAATATAAGCATGTAATTTTGCAAGACTAGGAATCAAATTGTTGACATTTTCTCTAAGCCCTTGATTAACGAAGTGTTTGAGAAAAATCATTTGAAGCTTGGGTTGATGAATATCTCTAAATGATCATGTTTTCCTCTCAATTCGTCTTTTGACTATGACTTAGTGGATAGGTATCCTTTATGTTTGTTATGCACAGTTGTGATAAACTTAATTTTTATACCTACTACAGGTATACATGCACAAAAATTAGCTAGGAAGAAAGGAAGCGATAAGATGATCAAACAGTCACATTCATTCTGCCAAAAGGGACCTAATCCCTACTTAAGGTTCATATTCTCATGATTATTTTGTAAATTTTGCATATAAATGATGCAACTACCATGTGTTTTTTCAACTCTTTTGGAACATTGTTAGATCGCTTTAATTCGATTGGAAGTGCATTTTAAAGACCTAATACACCCTTTCAACCATATATATTTCTTCCTTTACCATCTTTTTCATTATTATTCTTAAAAAAATCTCTCTCTTACTTCTTGTTTTCTCTCTTTCGTGTCTTCCCAAGAACTCTTTGCAATAATGTCTGAATCTCAAAATTCCTCTCCCTAAAATACTAAGGTTGGTTATGACCATATTGCTTCCATGGAAGCATCACCCTCAGGTGTTGTTTCTCCTTTTTCTATAGCAACAAGGGAAGAAACCCATCATGAAAACCCTAACACTATTGTTTCTTTACCCACTATTTCGCAACCTTTGTCTATCGAGAGTCCTAGCACTACATTAGTAGATCCTTTGTCCTTAGATTTGAACTCTTTTCTACTTTCTATTGCACCTCCTACTAATGTGTCTGTTTCCCAACCTGGTATTTTAGTCCTTCTTCAATCATCGACCCGACCTGATCCCTCTATGTTGGCTATTTCTAAACAAAACTTTGAAGGGGATCTTCCTCTGAGTAAAACCTCTAAGTCCAACATTCTTGCTGCTAGTAAAATGCTTATGATACAGAGTTTGAACTTTATGAGGGATGAAAATCTAGATTTCTTTGATAAAGAAAAGATGAATTTGGGAAGTGGAAATAAGCAAGGAGATGGTGACAATGCTCATTTCAATGAAAGTATGCTCATTCTTGGAGGAGTAGAGGATTCTCAATTTGTGTTTGAAAAAATCCTTGTGCTCATAAGTCAATCTAACTTAGAAGATACCAATGAAGCTGAGGATGAAGACAAATACCTTTGGCATAAAGAGGATCGCCAGAAAAGGCCAAGAAAAGGTCAGTGAAGAGACTAAATTCAAACCTAGTCCCCAAAATACTAGAGGGTCATAATAAAAGTTAATGCGTGCAATCATGAAAGCTAACAAGCCTCAAACTCTGAGGAGAAAATGAAAGAGGAGATAGACTATTGTGGAAACTTCGATACCAGACAGTGCTGTGGTGGACATCATTTTAGAGGAACAAGAAAGTGATGATAATATTGGTGATTAAGGGAGAAGAAAATTTGTTGATTAGAAAAAAAGGTCAAAGAAGAATAAGGATGGTGAGTGAAGCGCTTATTAAAAGAAGGACAAAAGAAAGGTCTAACATAAAATTGAAGTAATTCTCTGATTCTGAAAAAGAAGGAGAAGAGTGGCCTGGTCCTAAAACTGAGAAGTTGTTAACCAAAGAAGAGAGCAATGAAGTTCTCAAGACCAAAAAGGACTTAAGTGACAGAGTTTTTTATCCTGACTTCATCTAAAGACTAGGGATGCACGACCGTGCTGATAATGTAGAAATCCAAGGTGGACTCACCTATTCTCTTGGCCAATTCCTATGCTATATGAGAAAGAAGTCAAGGATTTCTACTATAACATAGAAGTGGATGAGAATGAAAATGTTAGTTCAATGGTTAATGGATAATTGGTGCACATGGATGAAGAATGGCTTGGTAGAATGTTGAATATGCCTGTGAGAGGGACTAGATATGTTGCTGGCCATTTTTCCTCAAAAGTTTTTGTTGAAGAAATTGGTAAAATATCAAAATTGAACAGAAATGGAGTTCCTAAAAAGTTCTTGAAAGCTATATTTTAATTATACATTAAGTTTGTAAATAAGAATTTTATTGCCTTGATCTAAAAAGTATACTGTGGCCACTGGGTCAGAACTTTCTTAATGCAATCACTGTCTAAAATAAATGAAATCAACCTTCCTGCCATCATAATAGAACATATGATTAAAATCTTCAAAGTGAAGAATGGCAAATATGGTATGTCATATGGTTATCTTTTGGGAAAGGAGTTCAAGAAAGTTGGTCTATAACTTGGGAAGGGCATAAAAGGAACAATGAAGTAGGTTATATCTCTCAACAATCTGATGGAGTGTGAATGTGTTGATAGTAGAAGTGAAAAAAAGGGAAATTAATTGAAGCATGAGCTGGAAGAGATATACTTACGTGAAAAAGGACTAAAATCACTCAACTCAAGACTTAGTTGCCGAAGGTTTCTCAAGAAGGACCTGGTTAGGAAGAGATGTTGAAGCTCAAGGAGTAGAATGCTATACTCACTCCTAAGGTGGAAGACTTGAATGACAGACTTTTGAAGAGCCATAAGGAGGTTAATACTCGATTTTCCTTAGCCCTCCTGAGTCTTCAACCAGATCTCCCCTATCCCTTTAGTTATCTGTCCTCTTTTCCCTATTCCGGTGGCAGTTTGTTGTCTTTTATACTTTTTCATTTTAGTTATTTAGATGTTATCTTTTGTGAATGATTATCACTTTGATCATCTATCTGTCATCCTTTTTACTGTTGCTCTCATTGTGTGTTGTGGAATGTTTTTGCCATGAGTTTACTGCTTGTTGTATCTCATTCATTTTGATTTACTATGCTCTATTTTATGATGTCGAAAGGGAGAATATATTAAGGGAGAATCTGGTCAATGTGTACACAAAGGGGATATATGCGTAAGGAGGAAGTGTGATGTAAGTTGTCATTTGTTTATTGGGCTAAAAGAGGGAATTTAGGTGTAAGGGGGAAGTAGTGGTGCAATGCTTATGGCAATAAAGAAGTTTATAATCCTGTTGTATTTTTCATCATAAAAAAGGCAAAATTTATTAGTTTGAAAGTTTTGATGTATTGACAATCTATGAGATGAGACCCAATCTCATCTCAAGAGTGAGGTCCATTGTACCTACTTTAACTGAAAGTGACGTTCTATACTCCAAATAACAAACTTTAGTAATGATTGAGTTATTGCAGAGTGGCAAGCTTACTGGCAAATAATATAGTTCCATGTCATGTGGTTCCAAAAGGTTATTATTCCATATCAAGTGTTTGGATATATATTGAAAAATGAAATAAGTTGACATCATCACTTCCAATATTCATAATCGAGAAAAATCATCTTTGCTTTCTGGAAATACTCTAAAGAACAACCATGACATTCAAGCTTTCAGAGATCTTTTCAAGCTTACTTTAGTTTTATTTTCTTATGCTTTAATATAACCAAATTCTTATCTATAAAGGATATTGTTATTCTGATATAAAGTACACTGTGGTTTGCTCTGTATCAATAGTTTGAGGAAGCTAGGATGGAAGTTGAAATCTAAGCTAGTTCTTGTTAGATTAGTTTAGTGGGTTGCATTATTGCAGCTTAATTGATAAGGTTTTCACTTTCTTATAAGGAGAAAAAAGAGATTGTGGATCAATTCTTTGATTGCAAGGTGTTGTAAATATTTAGCTCCTTGAAGTCAGTGAAACTTGGGCTGAAGTCCTGTGGAATATGTCATGGTTTTTCCTCCCTTGAGTAAAGAAATTTTTCACGTTAAAACTATTATGTCGTTTCTACTGTCTTCCTTAGTTTCTGTAATAAGAAACTTGGTCCCATATTAGAGTAGTTATGTGCAAGCCAATAGATGTATTGGACGACGCTATAGGAAGAGAGGAGAGATTATTTGTGCAAAAGAGATTTTTGGAAGAAGTGGAGAAGACCTACCCAAGTTGTACACTATTTTTTTTAGAATATTAAAGTAATTTTTTGAAACATAAAATGTCACATGTTATCATTTAGGCAGAATATATCGGTGGCCCTCTAAAATTAACATCAACTTTCACTCGAACATCTTAACTATGGTTTGTTCATTTTAGATACCTCATATAATGTTTGACTGTGTCATTTCGACATTTTTTATATATTCTCAGATCCAACTTAAAAGCGTATTGACAAACTGTCATGACCCGAAATTCAGGCGTGATGACACTCGTCTTATCCCACAAAGACAAGTCAGCCCACAACCCAACTATAACATTAAAAATGCGAAATTATAATAAAAGTGAAAGTTCAATTACGGACAATAAGTCAACTTAATAAAAATTTCCCAAAATCTGGTTGTCACGTGCACAAGCTTTTAATGTATTACAATGGATTCGAAAGAAATCACAAGTGTCAAATGATATTATCTCTAGAATAGAACAAAATCATAAAATAGGAGTAAGAAGTCAGCTGGAATGGCAAACAGCTACCTCTCATAATCTCCATCGAAAAGCCTCAGACAAGGGAAAACAAAGGGTATCATAACGATCCGGGCTCGTAACCTACAAAAAATATTGTAGCAAGGGGGGTGAGTACCAAACACACGGTACTCCACAAGTGAACTAATAAAAACAAAATTAAGTAATATAGAATACCGATACAGCCAATACTCCAACCAAACCCCCCACAACTATACCATAGGTCATAACCTTCATAATTACACCGGTCGAAAATACTATGATCAAAGCCTATGATAGTATAATCCTCATTTATTTCACTTTCAAGTCATAGGAAAAAATTCTATAATTTATCAAGTTCTCGCTAATTCATCAAGTGTCATCAAATCAATACCAAAACTAATCATGTAAAGACATAAATAAGTCAACGAAATAATATATAACCAATCTCAATCGCACTTCATATAATCATAACAAGCCAGAGCATTATGGGATGAAGATGAATGTCGTGAGATGTAATGCAATGCAATGTAATGTCATGTAGAATGATGCATGTCTGTCCTAGTGATACACACCCGCTGTAACATAGCCCGAGACCCACGGGGGACTCCTAATCCATACATTTGTCGCGGCGCGCGATCTGTCCTAGCGAATCATAGTAACTGTCACGGCGTGTGACCCGCCCAGCGAATCATAGTAACTATCACAGCGTGTGACCCAACCCAGCGAATCATAGTAACTATCACGGCGTGTGACCCAACCCAATGAATCATAGTAACTGTCACGACGTGTGAGCCGGCCCAGCGAATCATAGTAATTGTCACGGCATGTGACCCGACCCAGCGAATCATAGTATCCTCTTTAATTCTCATTCTTTTTCACTAGTCGGAACCATTTCCCATCGGCTTTACATTTCTTTTCTTGGAACATCCAGCAATCACATAGTAAATGCACAATAATCATG
>JAOTQJ010111837.1:0-11033 GCA_025642045.1 Solanum sejunctum | reverse complement strand
TCTCATAAAAGAATAACTACTTGATTTCAAAAGTGAACATTTTGCATATTGCTAAGTGTTTGAAACTAGTTTTTATGTATATGATTCTCACTACTCTATTCGTGCCCTTTTGGCCTCGTTCACAAGTTCCCAGGCCGATTGATATCGTGCGTAGGTGTAACTATATATGTGTATGTATATATATATATTCCGAAGTAGGTTGGATACAACGGGTCGGTTTGCCCATGGGCCTAATTTGCTTAGCTTGGAGACATAAGGAGCTGGGCTTGGGATGGCATCATGACGTGTGAGTGCTGGGCCGAGTTTGCCCAAGCCTACAAGAGTGCGTGGCACCATCATCTCGGCTCAATAAACGGGCATGATGACCTATATGCATTATGCTATGTGAACGCGTGGCGCCGTCGCCCTGGTTCACCCATCCTATGATATTAGTGCTTGGCCGCTATTTGCCTCGGCTCACCTATGTTACAGTTGGGATTCGTGTTGGAGATTTTGGAGATTTGAAACTTCTGGTGTTATGCTGTTGTATGGCGTGAGTTTGGAGGTCGCCATCATTCCCGTCCGATGTGCTTTTTTTTGATGTTTGAATAAATAAGTATTTTGATTTTTACATAAAGGTTTGACTTCTATATTTTCTTATTCGGATTATTACTCTAACTTACATTTCGAACTTTTCACTTTACATACTTAGTACGCATTTCATATTGACCTCCTCCATTCAGAGGCTGCGTTCATGCACGCAGGTACAGACGAACAGGTTAGAGGGCCATCTTCTTAGGATCCTCGTCTACCATTAAAGTGCTCCCTTGCTTCAAGAGTAGTTTGTTGGTATATACGTGTGTTCTTATTTTCTGTACTTTGCATTTGTATATATTCGAGGGTATGACGGGGCCTTGTCCCGTCTTATGATCCAGTTTGTGTGTATAGAGGTCTGTGGATACGTGTGGGTATGGGAACTTTGTTGGTATGACATCGTTTGTATGATATGTTTGTTGGGCGTTTCTGCCGCAGCAGTGTCCTTGTCAGCCCGCATATATATATATATATATTCATATAGTGATGTTTGCTGTTGCTGGGTTCGCTGTTTGCAGGTGAGGCTAGTCAGTAAAATAGAGAAAAACCTATTGAAATTTTGAGAAATTCCTTAGCTATTGTGAACAAAGATTCGATTTAATGTATGTCTGGGTGCCCAACCGGCACTAATCACGGCCTTGGGGTTGGGTCGTGACACAGGTTGAGGATAAGTTCTAAAGTTCTAAGGTGAGAGATAGGGGTGGTGTGGTGCCTTATGCTAGGTGCCTAGAAAATGGTAAATGCTATGATGTCCCGTGCTTAAAGAAAATGAATGCTTGTTATGATTGTAGAAGGGAGGGTCATAGATAATAGATTGTCCTAATAGGCACAAAATGTGTAAAAGAGGTGATGAGAGGGTGGTGGGGCCTAGATGCCGAAAGTGTGGGAAGGGCCATGACAGCCTATGTTTGGAGTAGTCTAATGCTTTCTTGGGTTGTGTCGGATTTGGGCGCAAAGTTAGTGGTTGTTCTCTTGCTCAACAAAAAGGAGGTGATGGTGGTATGACTAATCCCAAGGGTCGAGGGTGTGGATTGAACCATGGTGGTCCATGCTTAAGGAGGACTAATGCTTGTTACAGATATTCTAAAGTGGGTCACAAGCTAGTTGATTATCGATATGTTCTAAGTCTAAGGGTGGTAGACCTTTTGATTGAGGTGGTCATGTTGGCCAAGTGGCTCAATGATGCGATGATGTGCCCAATTCTATTACTGGTAAGTTGAAGTTTTCTTGGCTTTGATGTGCATGCATTGCCACGTCTGGTGTGCCACTGCTTCTTCTTTATTATTTTAGTTGCTAGTGGGGCTTCTTGTGTGTCGAAGTTGTTGTGTTAACCTTTGGAGTCTATCCTTTTTGTTGAGTATATCATTTCTAGGCGGTTCATAGGTGTTGATCCGTGTTTGTACTGCATTAGGTCTTGTCTTGTGATCTTAGTTGGACTTAGTTTACGGTGTCAGAGGTCTTGGGGTGGTTTGGCTACTTGCATAGCATGCTTTGGATGAGTGTAGGACCCGTAAGGCTTTAACATGATGGGTAGGGATGATCAATCGATTTGATCAACTATAATGGATTAGTCACTTATCTAAGGTTAATTTGAGGTTTGGGTTTCGTTCCTAAGTGTGGATGAGGGTGGGTGATATCTCTAAGTGTCCTTTTGGACTAGGAATGACCATTTTGAATATTGGTAGTGTTGTTTGGTGGGCTTATACACCATTTGTGTTTGTAGGTTTCATGAATAGGGTCTTAAAACCCTACCTTGGCATGTTTATGGTGCCCTCTAGCAATAGGAGTATTGAATTATTTAGAGCTAGTGAATCACTTGGGGGTAATGTTGCAAGTACTCTTCTTTGGTTGAGGAGGTCTAGTTTAAGCAAGGCCTTGATTCCGCCTTATTTGAGTTGGAAGTTTTGGGTGAAGGTATGGTAGAGTGGAGGTTATCTCCCAAGGGGAAGATGGTGGTTTAGGGTATCAAGTAGACTAAGCGTGTTTAGTCTTGACATTGAGGTTATATCCCAACGGAGAAGCTGAAGCAATCTTGATAAGGCGACATCCCTATCTTTTCCAATCTACCTAAGCATAAGACACTAGGTTCTTTCTTTTCCTAAGCAGTCCTGACCCTTTCAATTCTCGAGTCTCATGGCATGACATGCTTGCATGTGTATTGAAATGATTTACATTATGTTCGAAAGAATTGAATACATTTTTAGCATGAGTTTTAACTACTTTATGATCTTTAACTAGTAAACTATGCATTGATCATATGGTTGGAGGTTTTGTGTTCTAAGTCAAGTCTTTCAAGCTTTCTTCTTCCACATTCGAAGATGAATGTTCACAAGGGTGGATAATGTAAGGACCCATAATTTCAAAGCTTATGTATGTCGTTTGAGGCTGTCATGGGCCCCTACGACAAGCCAAGTTCAAAAGGAATTTCGTTGGCTAAGTTTAACACAAGTATCGATAGAAGGACAAACTTTAAACAGGCATAACTTTTAGCACAATTAGAACTGTATGGCCCACGCTATGTCAAATGAAATCCCTTTGAGATAGCTTTCTAAAGGACTTGGTTTCACCTCATTTTGGGTTTGGATCAAGGATTTGTGACTGTTTTCGTAAGACCCTCCCGTGCAATGAAGGCCCACGGGCATCTATATGGGCAGTGGTGTCGTGTACAGGTCGTGTGAAGTTTCTTAAGTTGGAAAAGACCATTCTTTTTAAGGCGTGGGGCATGAATAGTGGTATGGGCCATGTGTCTTGCCACTGGCCATGTGGCTGGTCGTGATGTTAATACAAGAGAGGAATAGTGGGTGTTTGGGTGAGTTTTTCTTGCTAAGTGTTGTGACACGCCACTCAGCTCGACCCGTGGAATGGGGAACGACCTATGGTCCTTGGTGAGGATCCTGGTAAACATTTTCCAACACCAACTATGGTGCCACGAGCATCCACATGTGTCGTGAGGCTCCATGCGACCTGTGGAGGCCTCCATGGTCATGATGAGACATCTTGTTACAATTGATTTCCAACTTTAATTTTTGGACTATGTACCTTGTCATAAGCACTCCACACGACCCATGGAATGCCACACGACCCATGGGACCTTCCGTGGAGTAACACTTTGCCAAATCTTCCATCCATTCACTAATGGCATTTTTGTTAATGCTAATTACTCTAATGCCCTTTTTAGACTTTCAATGCTATCTTAACCTTCCTAAAAGACCTAAACAATGTTCCAAAGGATAATACTCACTACTCTCATCCCAGTCACACTCCCAAATGCTCTCAGAAGCCTCCATCAAGCTCCAATTCAATTTCATGGAAACCGAAGAACAAGTTTGGATTCCAAGACCCACTTCCAAGCTTCCATTATTCCCAAATTCAATTCTAAGGAACTCAAGGTCTAAGGTATGTGGGTTGATCCTTGACTTCTTTTCAACCAAGGAAAACAAAAAATATTTTAGGCAATCTCATGGATTTCGAATTTACTTTAAATTAGGGATTTGAAGATTATGAATCCTAAAATTCTAATTATGCATGGGTAGTGTTTATTTGATGATTTTAATACGATTTAAACTATTAAATGGGGATTTTCTTTGGGGTTTATGGAATTTCAAGTATGAATATTCCCTTTAAGACTTCTAAATGCATGGGTGATTACACAATGAATTGAAATGTGGATTTAATTATGTTTTCAATTGAATTTCATATTATATTGCTGATTTTAGATTGAATCCTAAATTACCCATGTCATTCTCTCATCGTTCATAGCATATGCATTTATGTACAAGGATTATTTTGAGAAATTATCTTATGGGTTAATCCCAATTATGTCCTATGATATGAGTTTTGATGAAATGTTGGTTATGGCAATATTTTGATTTTGGCTCTTTGAGCATTTTGGGTGCTTGCACTATTTTGTATATGAATGGGCTATTCCTATGCATGAGTATAAAGACTATGAAATTATGTTTTTGCTTTAAGCCTAAGAATGTATTGAAATGGTTTTGGAAATGATTTATGTCATTTGAAAGTATGTGAGTGTGTGTATATATATATGTACACGCATATTTATTCTTGTGGGATGATGACTTAGCATCTATGGATTGGGGGCATTAGGGCTATCCCCAAGGGACCTCTTCTTTTACTTGAACTATGTGCCTAGCATAGGTTTCTGATCTGAAAAGGGAGTTGTCCCATAAGGAGAAGAAATGATTTGATTTGTGATTTTGTGAAAATCCTATCCAAAAAGGCAGTTGTCCCGCAAGGAATGTTACTTCATACAAAGAGGAGTTGTCTCGTAAGGTAAAGTATGGTCTACCCTTGGCAAGTAGATCACCTCTTTACCGCTGAGGGGATCTTATCAGGATTCCATGTAATACCTGCTTGGTCTTACTTATGTCGATTGAGGTCACGTCCCCAATATGTATAAGCCTATCATTTGTATTTCATGCATCCTGACTTTTATAGCATCTCGTATATTACATTCTTCGATATTCAACTCTTTCTATATTATATGCCTTGTCATCTAACGTCAATATGTAGGTTTTGGAAAGTTACATGCATTGCATGTTGCATACTTAGTGCATTCAAACATACTAATGCATACTTTATGATACATGATGTTACCATATAGGAATCGGGGCCCCTGTTGATTCTCCTCGTGGCTGGATAGATTGTTCAAGTTAACTTTTGGTGAGTCCTCATATTAGAGGACAACATCTATCTTCTTACATGCTTATTTTTGAATCTTGTATATTTTGGAATACTTATGACTATGAGGGTGATCCCAGTTGTTTGTCTTGGCCTCGGATAAGATCTATGTCCAGAGGTGTTGTTGGACAAGTTATATATTACGCTTGCGCTTTGACTTATTTATGTTATTCAAGTGTTTAACTCTTTACCCCTTAGACCCAATCCCCCTTGTTTTACTGACTAACCAAACCTGCAAATAAAGACCCCAGTATACAACAAACATCGATGCATATATATATGCTGGCTGACAAGGTCACCGTTGTGGTAGAACCGCCCAACAAATGTATATCTTACATACGTAGCCATAACACATACAATATCCCACACCCATATGTATCCATAGACCTCTACACATACGAACTGAATCATAGGATGGGACAAGGCCCCATCATACCATCGAATATACGTAAATGCAAAATACAGGAAATAACTATACATATATATATCAAAAAATCTGCTCCTGAGGCAAAGAGAGCACTTAAATAGTAGGCAGAGGTTCTAAGAAGGTGGATCTATAGCCTGTGCATCAGTACCTGCGGGCATGAAACGCAGCCCCCAAAAGAAGGGGGTCAGTACGAAATACATACCGAATATGTAAAGCGGAAAGTACGAAATATAAATGAGAGTAAAGGGGGTCCTTGTTTCTATTATTTCTTGGCCTTTTATTTGCTTCCGCGACCAAGGATGTGTAATGATATACTATGAGGCTTGTTTGGGGTTCCTTTAGGTCCCCCATGCACCGATCATGTCTAGGCTCTGGGTCCGAGGCGTCACACATCTAGTCTATGAAGACTCTACCTCTACAGTCTAGAAAGGTATCATGGAAGGCCATGGTAACCACTACTTAAACTAATTAAGTCAAAACTTACGAAAAATAAAATCATATCCTCAGAATGTAGGGGATGACTCAGTGATAAGCAGCAGGAAGAATGGACCTTCAACTGAGCGCCTGTTTGGATCCCGAGTAACTGTCTCTGCATCATGACAAGATGTAGGACCAAATGGACATCAATATGTGGAATGTATGTTGAATGTAAGAGCATGTAAAATCATTGAATGAGACAAACATAGGCAGAACAACATGGAATAACTTCAGCTCATAAGATACTACATCAGTAAGGTCAAGTATCTATCTAAAGAAAGAACAAAGAGTAGGCAAATGCCTCGTCAATACCAATCATAATTCATCCAATCAACTCTACTCAGAGTACTATCAGTATGGGACCTATCTGGGAGATTCTCTAGTAGACAACTACTACATATGAGTTGGTGATGATATAACAAAAGATGTCATTGCCACATCCATCCAGTACCTTGCCGGGGTAAAGGACATCACATCGGTGGATCCATAATAAAAAAATCAAGTTCTCTTTTAGGACAAGGAAAATATTCGATTTTATGTTCAGTCCTCTCCTACACTAGCCACATAGTTATTAAGTTTGAGTTGTTATCTACTATTACTCAATATGGAGCTTAATACTCCTCTAAGGTCTCAACATGCTTATAAGACATAACTCATCTGAATTACTCATCTAACTCATCTGAGTTACTCATCTAACTAGTCTCATTGGACCTTGTTAACTCAATCATTTCATCACCATCAACTAATGGATTAGGATCATTATTTTAGGACTAATTTTCATGATTCTTTAGACTCTAGGAACATCAATTTCATAAACATAATCATGAACACTCTCATATCAGGACCATATCACAACTACATGCACATTCATATGTCAAACCTTTAGACTCATCTCCTAAATTCATTCTTGCAACAATATATAGGGTTGTATGAAATAACTCACATAAAAAACTTTATTCAGTAAATCAAGTTTATGATGATCATCAACATGTGAAAATACATAGGATATATATAATTTACAAGAAAGTATTTAAGAAATACATGCATAAAGAGTCAGTGAGTTCATCTACCAATCTATACCTCAATGAAGGGGCATATGACAGAGTAATTTCATGCTTTAATTTAGCCTTACATATCTGGGATGAAGGACGACACTAATCTTCTCAAGGATTTGACTCCAACCTCTGGAATCCTAGCTTCTTTCTCTTCCTCTCTGAAGAACTTTAACTTATGTTTAGCATAAAAGGAGTTAGAATGGGTTTGGAAACCCTTTTTAGACTAAAAATGACCATTTTGATCGTGTTTTAAGTTTAGGATAGGGTTGAAAAATGTGTAGAATGGCCCTCATGAGAAACTGAAAAAAGTTTGCTTTGGTAACCTATGTCCATGATGCGGACCTTGTTATTTTCTGCGTTTTTTTGCTAAAAATTCTCTGCTTAAGTTTTCTAATCCCGTAGAAAATATTGGGATCATAATTAAGTGTATGTCCGTGGCAGATGTTTATCACACATTTATCACGCACTCTCACTTGAAATCATTTTTGCGTAGAAAAATTATCTTTTGACCTAACTGCTCTAAAAATCAACCAAGACCATTTTCCACTAAATGTTTCATGCTAATCGCATATCTGGCCTCAAATTTACCATCAAAGTTTGGGAAGATGCATTATACAGACCTCTCTCATCTAGGTGTATTTTAGTAATTTTACCAGGTATTACATTATGCCCCCTTGGAATCATTCATCATCGAATGAAGAGTGAAGATGGACATCCAGGCATGAATAAAAATTTAGGCTTTTCTCAATACTCACTCAACCCATCAAACTCAAGATAGATCAACTCAAGGATAAACAAAATAATTTAAAATCAAGAGTAAGGGAATTACCTTCAATATATTCATTATTAGGCACGAATAAATGTGGGTATTTGGCTCTCATATCTTCCTTAGCTTCACACATGGCTTCCTCAACAAATTAATTCTTCCATAGGACTTTGACAGAGGCTATCTCTTTAGTCCTCAACTTGTGAACTTGATGATCTAAGATCTGAACTACAACCTCTTCATATGACAAGTTATCCTTCACTCTGAGAGCCTCAATGGGAACCACCAATGTAGCATCTCCAAAGCATTTCTTCAATATATAGACGTGAAATACTGGATGGATTGCGTCTAACTCAGAAGGTAACTCTAACTCATAAGCAACCTTCCCAATCCTCCTCATACTCAGATAGGGACCAATATAGTGTGGACTTAATTTCCCTGTTCTCTCAAACCTCATGACTCCCTTCATTGGTGATACCTTCAAGTACAACCAATCATTTTCCTCAAACTCTTAATTTCTTCTTCTCATGTTAGTGTAGGACTTATGGCATCTTTGTGATGTCTTCAACCTCTCTCTAATAATCATCACCTTCTCCATGGACTAGTGAACAAGGTCGGGTCCAATCAATTTGGCTTCACCCACTTTTAACCACCCAATTGGTGATCTACATCTTCTCCCATGAGAGCCTCATAGAGAGCCATTTGGATGATTGCATGATAACTTTTGTTATATGAAAATTCGATCAATGGTAAATGGTCATCTGAATTTCCTTTAAAGTCAAGGATACAATCCATTAACATATCCTCCAAAGTTTGAATGGTGCACTCTGCTTGGCTATCTGTCCAAGAGTGAAAGGTTGTACTTAGATTTACTTTAGTACCTAATCCCTTAAAGGATATCAAAAATTGGGAGGTGAATTGAGCTCCTCTGTCCGAGATGATAGACAAGAGAACTCATTGCAACCTCACAATCTCACCAATGTACAACTTGGCATACTCTTTTGCAGTATTAGTTATCTTGATCGCTAAGAAGTGATCTAATTTGGTCATCCTATCCACAATCACATATATAAAATAGTGCTGCTTCTGGGATCTCGGTAGACCAGTAATGAAGTCCATGTTGATCATATCCTACTTCCATTCAAGGATCTCAAAGTTTTGAGCCAGTCCACATGGATTTTGATACTCAACCTTAACTTATTGACAATTTAGACACTTAGAAACAAACTCAACAATATTTCTCTTCACTCTATTCAACCAATGGAGTTCTCTCAAGTTGTGTTACATCTTGGTGGAGCCAGGATGATTGGAATATGTAGAGCTATGTGTTTTAGCCATGATTCTATCTCGTACTCCATCAACATCTGGAACGTACAATCTACTCTAATACCTCAACACTCTATCTCCCCCTTTGGAAAAGACCAGCACCTTTTATGTGTGGACAACCTCTTTCAATTAAAGTAGGACAGGATCTTGGTCTTTATTTTCTTTCACCTCTGCCATTAAAGATGAGGCAAACCTATTCTAAACATTGATCCCTCCCTCATCATTCTCTTCAAGTTGTACTCCCAATTAGGCCAATTAATGCACTTCCTTAGCCAACTCTTTCTCTCCTTTCTCCACATGGGCATTGTTACCTATAAATAACCTGCTAAGACCATCTACAATAATGTTAGCCTTACCTGGGTGGTAGAGAATGCTCATATCATAATCCTTGAGCAACTCCAACCATCTCCTCTACCATAGGTTGAGCTCTTTTTGACTGAAGACATACTACAGGCCCTTGTGGTCAGTGAACACATCTATATGCACTCCATACAAATAGTGGCGCGCCAAACCTTAAGTGTCACGACCCAATCCAGGGACTGTGATTAGTGCCGATTGGGCACACGCACAAACACTAAACTGGATTTCCAACTAGAATAGCTAGGGAATTTATCGAAATTTTGGCAGAGTTTCCTCTGTTTTACTGACTAACTAAACCTACAAACAGCAACCCCAGCATACAACAAATATTTATACGCATATATATGGGGGCCGACAAGGTCACCATTATGGTAGAACCGCCCAGCAAAAGTATCATACATACATAGTCATATCACATGATATATCCCACACCCATATGTATCCACAGACCTCTGCACATACAACTGAATCATAGGACGGGACAGGGCCCTATCATACCCTCGAATATATACATAAATGCAAAATACAGAAAATAAGTGTATATGTATATACCAAAATCTGCTCCCGAGGCAGAGGGAGAACTTCAATGGTAGACAGAGATCCTAAGAAGGTGGATATCTAGCTTGCATATCAGTACCTACGGGCATGAAACACAGCCCTCGAAGGAAGGGGGTTAGTACAAAATATGTATCGAATATGTAAAGAGGAAAGTACAAAACATAAATGAGAGTGATAATCCCAATAAAAATATATGAGTCAAACCTGCATACAAACATCAAAATAATTCTTTGTTTAAAATATCAACGTATTGCATATCGGACGTGAACGATGGCAACCTCCAAACTCATGCTATATCATAGCATAACACTAGAAATTTCAAATCCCCAAAGTGTCCAACACAAGTCCCAACTGTAGCATAAGTGAGTCGAGGTGAACAGCAGCCTAGCACTCAAGTCATAGGATAGGTGGGCCGAGGCAAACAGCGGCCAAGCAATCACGTATTGTAATATGTAGAGGTCATCATGCTTGATAAGTGAGCTGAGGCGAATAGTGGCCAAGCACTCACGTGAGCCGGGGCGAACGAGGCCCAGCACCCATAAGTCATGATGCCAACATATCCCAAGCCCAGCTCCTTATGTCTCCAAACTAAGCAAAGCCGGCCCATAGGCAAACCAACCCGCCGTATCCAACCTACTTTGGAATATATATATATATATATATATATATACATATAGTTATACATACGCATGATAATAATCGGCCTAGGAACTGGGGAACGAGACCATAATGACACGAATAGAGTCATGAGAATCACATGCATAAAAACTAGTTCCATAAGCTTAGTGAT
>JAOTQJ010111826.1:0-11034 GCA_025642045.1 Solanum sejunctum | reverse complement strand
CAATGCTATTATGAGAGATAACAAAATTTAAATCTCCTTGATAGCAAGCAAAGTCAAATAGGTCACAGGTTAATGTGATACTTGTTCTCATTTAGAACAAAGTAGAAGCTTTAGATGAAGTGCTAGGTGAAATGAAATTTGGGCTTTCCTAGTTAAGCTATATTGTATTATCTCATGAAGTATCGATTAAAAGTTTGGAGGCTCGTTTATCAGCTCTCTCAGCACAACTGAATAAGTCAACAAGATGCAATGGTCAAAGTTGCAAGGACATCACCACCGGAACTAGCACCCCATATGCAATTGACATGAAAATCAAGACCCCTTTATTTTGGGCAAATAAGGAATGCATACAAGGGAATGATGAAGCTAAAGTAGAAATGAATGATAGGAGGACCAATACTAAAGAGCTGAATATGGAGGTTGCAAGGTTCACTCAACATTATGAGAAAGAAGTTGACAAAGCTAAGTTCCAAGAAATTTTGTCTACCTTCACTTCTTTTGCAATCAATATTCCCTTAGTTGAGGCTCTCAATAAGACACCAACATATGCACAATTCCTAAAGAAATTGGTAACCAAGAAAAATTGCCTTGTATTGTGAGGCAACTAAAATTCCATATAGTTGTAGCGCTCTCTTTGCTAGACAAGTGGTAGCATAAAGAAATAATCTAGGTGCATTTACAATAACGTGTACAATCGGGGCATGCAACTTTGGGAGAGCCCTATGCGATTTTGGGGCTAATGTAAATCTAATGCCCCAAATGGTATTTTAACAGCTCAACGTAAATACTTTGGCGCAAACTACCATGAAGCTTATTATAGCCTACCAGTCAATCAAATGAACAATCAGGATATTGAATGATATGTTAGTTAGATTAATAAAATTTATCTACATAGTTGACTTTGTAGTGTTAGATTAGGACCTGGACATTAATGTGCCCATGATTTTGGGATGATAATTTTTAGCTACGGATAAAGCCTTGACATGTGAAAAGTGGGAGGCTAAAGTTCAGAGTGAATGGTGAAAAAGTGAATTTCAATGTTGAGAATGCTTTGCAAGAGCTTGAAGATTTCTATGTAAATAATATTGTTGATGTACGTTATGAGGCCTTACAAAATTTGAAGGAGATATCCTATTTAGGGACTGATTCATTGGCTGATATTATCTTAAATTATGGTGAAGAAAATGAGAACGACTGTGATGAATTAGTAGCTACTGTGATATAGGCTGGAGGTGTCCAAGAAACCCAGTTAAACTAGATATTGATTTGAAATGTTGGGATACACAACAGCTGTACCATTTACTGAGGAGCCAGCTAAGGTTGAGCTGAAAGAGATATCGAGTCATTTACAATATGATATCTTGGGGAACAAGAAAAGCTTTTCGGTTGTTATTGCAGCAGATTTATAGGAGAAACAAATCAAAGCTCTTATCAGGATACTCAAGAAACATGTTAAAGCCATTGGTTGGACAATAGCCGACATTATGGGCATCTCTTCGGGGATTCACACACATAAGATCAAATTGGCTAAAGATTCAAAGCCCACAGTGGAGCACCAACATAGGTTAAATCCACCTATGCAAAAGGAGGTAAAAAAGTTTATTATTAAGTGGTTTGACACTGACATGATTTACCCAATTGCAGATAGTAATTGCGTTAGTTCAGTTCAGTGTGTGCCCAAGAAGGGAAGCATGACCGTGGTTCCAGATGAAAAGGGCCAACTAATATCAACACGTCCAGTTGTAGTGTAGAGAATATGCATGGACTATCAAAAATTAGATGCATATGCAGAGAACCCATTACCCTTTCATGGACCAAATGCTAGATATACTTGCTAGAGAGGGTGGTATAACTTTATCAACTTGTAGTCTGGATACAATCAAATATCCATTTTACATATGGATCATGAGAAGAACACATTTACATGCCCTTATGGTACCTTTGCTTTCAAGAGAATGCCATTTGGGCTATGTAATGCTATCCATTTTCACTGACATGGCTAAGGACTCAACGAAGGTATTTATGGATGATTTTTTTGGTAGTGGCTGACAGCTTTGATCAATGTCTAAGCCATTTGGAGAAAGTACTATAATGGTATGCAGAAACTAACTTTAGCCTCAATTGGGAAAAATGCCACTTCATGGTCAAGCAAGAAATATTGTTTGGTAATAAAATCTTGAGAAAGGAGATACAAGTTGACCAAGCAAAGAATGAAGTAATTATAAAACTACATCCTCTTATTTTTGTCATGATCTAAGCGTAGAGCCTATACTTCACACGGCTAATAAAAACAAACCCAAAAAAGCCTCTTAGCATATCCTTTACTCATCCTTGGTCACGGAAGCAATTAAACAACAACAAGAGAGAGAGAGAGAGAGAGAGAGTAAATCAGGATAAAGGGACTAAGGGAAGTATTTTATAGCATAAATAATAAAGAGACAAATCTCAAAGCATAATTACATCACTTGTCTAACAACACCTCTAAATATAGACTTGAGCAGGGAACCAGACAATTTTCGGGGTCACTCTCAGAGTGTAAGGATTGTAACACTAAGAAATGACAAACGCAAGAGTAGCATAGCTATTGTCGCCGAACTTTGAGGACTCATTGATAGCTATCTTCAAAGATGACCAACTAGCCACATGGAGGATGATCATGAGGATCTCGTATTCCTACATGGTAATATCATATAGGCATAGCGTATGCATTAGTACCTTTGGATGTACTAAGAATGTAGGATATTGTACAACAAGAGATATGCAACATAGTCAAAATGCATAATCATAGGCAATGGATAGTATAATAAAAATATGACATGCATGATTAATGCTTGAAATAAAACATGCTTATATAGAAAATATTGTACATGTAAAAAGAGACAACCTTTATAGACCAAGCAAACTAGTACTTGGAATCCAAGGTATGACCACCCCTTGGGAACTGATTGGGAAATTTACCTCTCAATTGATAGATGTGCATACTACCCCCTATCGTAGAGGTCAAGCGGTAGATGAGCATGACTACCTCCTATCAAAGTGATTGAGGAATATACCCCCTATTTGTAGATGAGCATGACCCTCCCCCCACAATCAAAGTGATTGAGGAATATACTCCCCAATTAGTATATGGGCATACCACCTCTCATCATAATGGTTGAGGCATAACACCTTCTCAACTAGGTGTGGTTAACTTACAACATTATCAGTACTTTTCATGAGATCAACACATACATGCATTACTTTCATCATGATAAAGTCACTTAACTTATGTGCCATGCATTAGACCTTCAGTGTCTCAAGATTCCATAACCTGACATTTTATCAAACACTTGGTAGTGTATAATGCTAGTACAAAATCATGCAATTCAAGAGTAAAATCATGTGAGAAAACTCAATGTAAAACCATCCACTAACACTTGGTAATACCTTCATGAAAGATGCATTAAAAACATTCATCAAATCACATAATGGATCATAGATTCAAATCTCAAAACATTCTTACAACAACAACAACAACATACCCCGGTGCCTCAAAAGGCTCCCGCTCATCGCGGGGTGAGGGGGGGTCGGATGTACCCCAACATAGTTTGTAATCAACTTTCATAGTAGGAGATATCCATAGATAATCTAACTTGAAATCATGCAACTTAGGTAAAAAGGATGATTAGGAACCATGGGTGAAAGGACCCCAATGATTGGAAACCACATACCTCAACTTTGGAGATTTCCTTGATGAAGAGATGAATGAGAATTTGAAGTTTGAATGAAATCCTTGAGATCTAGAATGAATTTTGGACAGTTGAATTTGGGGGAAATATTTATCTCTGTATTAGAGAGGATTTTGGGGAATGTATTGAATGATATGAGGTTGAAATATAACTAAATATAGGTGTTTTTATGCATCAGAATGCTTAGGCCCAACACCCAAAGGCCTTTGACCAAAACAAGAAAACTGATACAAATAACACATCTCTGCGATGGCTCTATATCACGGATCAAATGCGTACCCCTCCTAGAATTACAATTTTTGTGAAATTTGTTTTTTCGCTATGGATCCTCTAAAATTTGAGTTATACCAATTTTCAATTCCATTTTGCTCTTGAACAAAAATATGAAGTTAGATTTTCGATATTGCGCATGGATTTTGAAATTTATGGAAATTATGAATTTGGGCAATTTCGAGGTACATTTTTGAGCACTTTTTGGGGCATTTCAATATCTACCCTTTGGGAGAATTTGTCCCCGAATGTTAAACAAATGTATAAAAGAGAAGAAATCAAGATAATCTTAGCCCAATACATGAATGCAACAAATACAATAAAACACCATTTCAAAAAATCCCAACATAAGTGTCAAAATCACCATAAACTTGTCAACACAAACATGATTGCATGCAAATGAAATAATGGGCAAAACTTAAGACTTAAAATCGCATATGGGACTTAAATTAGTACCTTAGCCTTGAGTAGAATGAAAGTGAAAGGGATATCTCTTTTCCATGTCCGCCTCAGCTTCGTATGTAGCACTCTGAACTTGTTGGTTTCTCCCAAGAACCTTGATAGAAGAAATATCCTTGTGCCTCAACCTCTTTATGTGCCTATCAAAAATTTCTTCTCGGAACCTCTTTGTAAGTCAAATTTTCTTCAAAAACATCCACAACATCTAAAGGCACAATAGCATTTGGTCCACCCACACACCTCCTCAACATAATTACGTGGAATATCAAATGAACCATATCCGTTCCACGAGGCAATTCCAATTCATAGACCACCTTACCAATCCACTTCAACACCCTATAAGGACCCAGAAATCTTGGACTTAATTTACCCTTTTTACCAAAATAAACCACACACTTCATTGGTGAGACCTTTAAATAGACCCAATCATCAACTTAAATTCAAGATCCCTTCTCCTCACATCGGCATAGGATTTTTATCTACTTTGGGTTGTTTTCAACCTCTCTCTTATCATCCTCACTTTCTCTAAGGCCTATATAACAAAATCCAGACCCAATCAAAATCATCTCCCCCACTTCAAACCACCCAACCAGTGATCAATAATGTCTACTATAAAAGGCCTCAAAAGGAGCCATACCAATTCTTGCATGATAGCTATTATTATGAGAAGTGGAAGATGATCACCCCAACTCCCCTTAAACTCAAAAACATAATCTCTAAGCATATCAACATAAGTTTGGATGGCTCTTTCAGCTTGGCCATTCATTTGAGGGTGGAAGGTCGTACTAATCTTAACCTTGGTACCAAGACCTCTTTGGAAGGAACTCCAAAAGTGTGAAGTGAATTGACCACCACGAACTGAAACAATAGACAAAGGCAACCCATTCAATCTAACTAAATCATGAATGTATAGCCTAGCATAATCTTTTGACAGCACAAGTGCTCTTAACCAGTAGGAAATGAGCCAACCTTGTGATTCTATCAACGAAAACCCAAATAGAATCAAAATGCTTTTTAGTATTAGGTGACCAAAACACAAAATTCATGTTCATTTCCTCCCACTTACAAATAGGAATCACTATAACTTGGTCTAGGACACCCAATCTTTGATGCTCGGGTTCAACTTGTTGGCAATTATGGTAATTAGATACAAACTTAGCAATGTCTTTCTTTATAACTCCCCACCAATACACCTCTCTCAAATCTCTGTGCATCTTTATAGAAACGGGGTGAATAGAATAGTAAGAATTATGAGCCTCATGAAGAACCTTCTCTCTCAAGCCATCAACATTAGGCACAGGCAACCTTCCTTAGTAACTAGGGGCACCATCTCTCCCTTGGAAGAAAACCTCCATCTTACCATCTCACACTAAGGCCTTCAATTCTAACAAGGCGGGGTCAAGATTTTGATATGCTTTTACCTCTTAAATCAATGAAGATTTAGAGCCATCAACAACAACAATACCACCATTGTCAATCTTTCCTAACTTAACCTCCATTCTAGCCAACTGATTTACCTCCCTAGCCACTTTTTTGCCACTATCATCAACATGTTCTAGGCTACCCATAGACACCTACTTAAAGAATCGACCACAATATTAGTCTTATCGAGGCGATAATGCACACTCACATCATAATCCTTAAGAAGCTCTAACCATCTTCGTTATCTCAAGTTGAGATCTTTTGGTGAACATATATTGTAGACTCTTATGATCAGTGAACACATCAATATGAACGCCATCCAAATAATGACACCAAATTTTCAAAGCAAATACCATGACGGCCAATTTAAAATCATGGGTAGGATAGTTCTTTTCATGCCTCTTAAGTTATCTAGAGGCATAAGCTATCACCTTACTATTCTGCATCAAGACACAACCCAAAAGGTCTCTTGAGGCATTACAATACATAACAAAACCTTCCAACCCTTCCGATAGAGACAAGATAGGAGTAGAGACATGCTTATATTTCAATGTTTGGAAAGTCTTCTCACATTCATTGGTCCAAACAAATTTTGCCTTCTTTTGGGTTAACTTAGTCATGGGAGAAGCAATAGAAGAGAAACCGCTAACAAACCTCTGGTAGTAACTCGCCAAACCTAAGAAACTTCAAATGTCTGATTGAGTAAAAGGTCTAGGCCGATCTCTATTCACTTCCTTCTTTTTAGGATCCACCTTATGTCATGACCCAAGTCCCATTAGGATGGATTGGCCCTCATTCCCAATAAGGCTCGGGAAAACCAACTTATATCTAAGCACTTTCCATACATTTTACGACGATTTCTATATTTATCATGCCTTTATTCAAGTAAATAGTGATACTAGCCAAAAGAAAATGCATCTGACTAGGCCATTGGGGCCACAATGTGGAAAGTATGAGACATGACCACACTTTAATTTATATAGTCTACAAAGCCTCTAGTGAAGAGAAAATATCAAATAAGTGTCAGGACAGGCCCCGCCTCAATTAACAACACAATACAAACATATACACTTTAGACACATACAAAGCTCTGGAGTAACCCCGAGCTTGGTAATAACAACTGAATGTCCTGGACTCTACTGGGAGATCTACTAGCACCTATACCTGTAGCACAAAATGCAGGTCCCCCGTATGGGACGTTAGTATGAGATAATGTACTGAGTATGTAAGCTATAAAATACTATACTTGAAGTAACAACTTCAAATGAATCTATGCACTAGTATGAATCAAGAGACCACCTTTAGATATACTTTGGGATCGTATACTTTATGTTCTTTATATTGCTTTACCTTTACTGTATAATCTATGCATATCATGTACTTTAAATGACCAACTAATAAGTGGAAAACTGTATCGGGATCATCCCTAGCTGGGTTCTTCCTTAACCCCTCGGGCTACCACCCGGGATAGGATCATCCCTGGCTAGGTGATGCTTCCACCCCTCGGGCTACCACCCATCAAAAACTATATACTTTATCTTTCATTTATTGAGATTATTCTTTTGGTGGTCATAATTTGGAGCTATAAGGTTATATATGCAGCATGTGACACGTAAATAATTGTACAAAACACTATGGCAATGGACAGTGTATGTTACATAAACAATGAAATGTGTATAAAGTGAAGCAACTCATGAACTTTATTTAGCAATAAGAACTCGTGTACTTAGTATCCAAGTATGAATGTAGATTTGATGATAACTATATATATAGAAACATATGAACATATGAAAGAGTGGAGGCAAGACTGCTTGTCATATTGGAGAAGATAAATGCCTTTACTTACCGAGAGATCTATATTTCATGCCAAGTGATACGAAATCAAGTAGCCTTACATACCTCGTTGTATGACCTCGTTACTACCTTGGAGTGGCTGCTTTTACCTCAAATAAGTATCTAAACCATAGTAGGCAATAAAACTAGTATTAGCAGTTTCTAGGCACTCCAATATCATAAAAACGTTCACCCGGACAGCAAGCTTTCAGTTAGTGATGCAAAGACATTTCTCCAACCTTTTCGCTTATACTTGTATTTCCTGACAACTATCCTTATGTATATGTCATGTACATCTTAATTTTAGATCCTTAACAGTCCCAAAATATCTGACAAAGCACAATAGATAATAATTCTTCACAACATACAACCAAGTGACATAATGTTATATCCTTTCACCATACGTAGACGTCAACAATCCCAAAACTGTTTTAACTTTACCTAAATTGTTTACAATATTGTTACCACATAAAATTAGTGTTAACATAGTCCAAAAATAGTCCCAAATCAGGGGTAGGTCGTGGAACAACATACCACAATTCTACACAACCAACAAATGGACAGCATAACATTACCTCCCCTTCGTTACATTTCGACGTCGACAATTCCAAAACTTTTCCAACTCTAACCAAACTGTTCCAACAACATTTACACATACCAACAGTGATAATACAATCTTATAACATCACCCAAGAATTCACTGAGGACATGAGCCAAATGCTTTAAATCCAACAACCCACAACTTCCAACCAACAGCATACTTAAGATAGCACAAGAAAACTCTTTTATTAGATGAAACCACAATCAGGGCAACAACCTTAGGTTAATAAATATAACTCAAACCATATCGATAACAGTAAATTCTCTTAATAATAAAGCCAACAAATTATTTAGAAATCACTAAAACAAAAGGAAAGAGTTCAACAATTTTCTGGACAGATGCTGTCCAAAATTTCCAACATAACATATTATCATAAACTTCTTGATTTTCATAAGGAAACCTTACTAAAAACACAACTATAATCACTTACTTTTATCCTGAAAGTTGAGATCCTCCTTATGAACCTTAAAAGAGTCGTTTGGCTGCTGCTTAAGGTCAAGAAATGTTGAGAGACAACTTAGAGAGTAAAGATGTTTTCTTGTTTTTCTTTGTAAGTGCAGAATGATCGGGGGACTATTTTGACCCCTTTTATAAAGATATTTGAACGAAATTGCTTTGGCATATTGACCAACAAATATGACATACAATTAGGCTTATTATTCGGCAGTTACTTCCCCAAATTTGGGCCAAAATGGGCATCACATTCTAATAGACATGGGCTGCCAATTTTTAGCTTTTCTCTTAGTCCATTTTCTTTTTGGCCCAAATAATCAAGTGATTTGTGTTACACTTGGGCCTTTATTACCCTTTTATTAGACTGAAAATAAGGTCCACCTATGATGCTAAAACATGGGCTAAAATTACATCCTTAAAACTAATTTTATTCACAACCGGACTTGGACTAATTTGATGTAAAACCACGTTTACATTTGGCTAGCAAATTCAAGCTAAGCAAGTAGGCGACTCACCTAGTAGATTATTCATTCGTACAAACACCTTAATTCTTTTAATTTCTTTAGGATTGTGATATCCTCAATTTAATATAAAACACATATACACAAGACCCTCTTAAGCGTTAGATGCCCATATCACCCGTTAACAAGAGAATCAAGCACTTTCAAGAATTGGAGACACCTTTAAAAATACCCAATCTCCTACTAAAAATTCTAGCCCTCTTCTTATAGCGTCTGCATATGATTTATGATGACTCTGGGCTATTTCTAGTCGCTGTTGTATCACCTTAACTTTTTCCATGGCTTGCTATACTAGATTTGGCCCAAGCAAGGTGGTTTTACCCACTTTAAACCATCCAATTGGCGACCTACACTTCCTTCCATAAGAGTTTCATAAGGTGCCATCTTGATACTTGAATGGTAGCTATTATTATAGGCAAACTCAATTAGTGGAAAATAGTCCACCCAGCTATCTTTAAAATCCAATGCACAAGCTCGCAACAAATCTTCAAGTGTCTAAATCGTGCATTCTGCTTGACCATCTATTTGAGGGTGGAATGTTATGCTCAAATTCACTTGTGTTCCTAAACTCCTTTGGAAAGACTTCCAAAACTTTACAGTGAATTGAGCCCCTCGATCAAATATAATAGAGATTGGGAATCCATGTAGCCTGACTATCTCTTTGAGGTACAATTTGGCATACTCCTCCGCTATATAATCACTCTTGACAGGTAGGAAATGTGCTAACTTTGTGAGTTTGTCAACTATTACCCATATGGAGTCAAACTTCAGAAATGAGCGAGGCAACCCGATAACAAAGTATATATTGATCATATCCCACTTCCAAGTTAGAAGTTCAATACACTATGTATAACCTCCTGGATTTTGGTGTTCTACCTTTACTAGTTGACTATTTGGACATTGAGCCACAAGTTCTTCAAGGTACTTCTTCATGCCTCCCCACCAAAACATTCCCTTCAAGTATGGTACAACTTAGTCGATTCTGGATGCATGAAATATTGGGAATCGTGGGCTTCTTCCATTATCCTTTTTCTTAACACATTAATATCAGGCACACATAATCTGTTTTAGTAGTAATGTACTCCATTTTGTGTAAGTTCAAAGCCCTTTATCGTAACCTGACTCACCTTGGCCTTCCCCGGATGGTATAGTATATCAATGTCGTAATCCTTTATTATTTCTAGTCATCTTTGTTATCTCAAATTTAGATTCTTCTGCTTAAAAATGTATTACAGGATCTTATAATTAGTATATATCAATATAAACCCCATACAAATAGTAGCACCATATTTTCAAAGTAAATACAACCGATGCTAATCAAGATCATGAGTTGGGTAATTCTTCTCATGTGGTCGTAGCTGTCTAGATATATAAGCAATTACCCTACCATACTATATCAGCACACACCCTAAGCCAACTCCTGAAGCATCAAAAATACACTGTATACCTCTCGGTGCCTTCTGGAAGTATTAGCATAGGTGTAGAAGTTAGCTTATTTTTTAGTTCTGGAAAGCTCCTTTCACATGCATCATTCCATTGGAATTTGGTTACCTTACGTATCAACTTTGTTAGAGGTTCAGAAATGGAAGAAAAACCTTTAACAAATCTCCTGTAATAACCTGCCAAACCTAAGAAGCTTCAAACTTCCATGGGCGTCATTGGCTTTGGCAAATCTTTCACAACATCTATCTTTTGTGAATCAACTCTTATTCCCTCCTCAGACACAATATGACCCAAGAATGCCACT
>JAOTQJ010111804.1:0-11035 GCA_025642045.1 Solanum sejunctum | reverse complement strand
CATATGCAAAAATTAAGATGTGATTTATTTCAGAATAAATTCATGCACTTGTAATACTCTTTTATAGAGTATTTCTCAAAGATGCAAGAATCATATTTTCACAGTGACTTTTTCTAATTTCATGAACCCATACTATTTCTAGAATTTTGATACCACTTTGTTCATGAAAAGGAATATCATTTGT
The DNA here is from genome assembly GCA_025642045.1 of Solanum sejunctum. Lineage (NCBI taxonomy): Eukaryota > Viridiplantae > Streptophyta > Magnoliopsida > Solanales > Solanaceae > Solanum > Solanum sejunctum. The sequence continues at coordinate 10,851 of JAOTQJ010111804.1, read as the reverse complement.
TCATAAAATTATTATGTAGTATTTTTCTTTTTGCCTTTTCTTCGCTTGAATTAAGTAAGTAAAAATTATACTTTACCTGTATATCTCTTTTCTTCCATCTCTTGATGTAACAACTTGACCTAGGAATCTAGTCGTCATACGACGAATGAGATACCCGATGTTCTTGTTGGTTTCTCCAAAGCACTTTGATGGATGCAACTTCTTTGTTCCTTAGCTTTTTCACCTATTAATGTCACCTTACCAACTTTGAACTACCCGATACGTGATCTAGATCGTCTACCATACAATGCTTAAAATAGTGTCATCCTAATACTTGCATGAAAGCTATTGTTGTAGGCAAACTCGATGAGTGACAAGTGTTCATCTCAACTCCCCTTAAATTTTAATACACAAGCTCTTAACATGTCTTTTAACGTTTGAATAGTCCTTTCGGCTTGTCCATTAGTTTGGGGATGAAAAGTTATACTTAACTTCACCCTAGTGCCAAGTCCTCTTTGAAAAGACTTTCAAAAATGAGAAGTGAATTGAACTGCACGACCTAATATGATGGACAATGGAATCCTATGCAACCTCACCAACTCTTGGATATACAAGTGGTCATTGTCCTCAGCACTGAATGTAATCTTAACCGGTAGAAAGTGAGCTTACTTTGTCATACGGTCAACTATCACCCATTTGGAGTCAAAATATTTTTTAGTCTTTGGCAACCCAACTATGAAGTCCATGTTGATCTCTTCCCACTTCCAAGTAGAAATATTAATGTCTTGCACTAGGCCACCCGACTTTGATGTTCGACCTTGACTTGTTGGCAATTGGCACACTCAGACACAAATTGAGTAATGTCCTTTTTCATTTTATTCCACCAATAAATCTCCCTGAAGTCTCTATATATCTTGGTAATACCGGGATGGATGGAATATGAAGAGTTATGGGCTTCTTACATGATCAACTTCTTCAACTCACCATCATTAGGCACACACAACCTTCCTTGATAACAGAGTACACCATCTCCCCCCCCTAGAAGACTTCTATATTTCCATCTTTTACTAAGGTTTTCAACTCAACCAAGGTAGGATCAAGATCTTACTTGGCCTTAACTTTATCAACCAAAGAAGATGCGTACCCATGAAGAACCATTGCACCACCACTTCTAGACTCACTCAATTTCACTCCTAGTCTAGTCAACCTATGAACATCTTTAGCTATCTCCTTTTTTTCATTATCTTCAATATGAGACACACTACATGGAAATCGTACTAAGGGCATCAACTACCACATCGACTTTTCTAGGGTAGTACTTCACATTCATATCATAATCCTTGAGTAGCTCTAACCACCTCTGTTACCTCAAGTTGAGATCCTTTTGGGTGAATATATCTCTGAGGCTCTTATGGTCAGTAAAAACATACACATGAACTCCATACACGTAATGTCATCAAATCTTTAATGCAAGCACCATCACCACAAACTCAAGATCATGATTCGGGTAATTTTTCTTATGCACTTTCAACTGCCTTGAAGCATAATGATCAATTTTTTTATTTTGCATTAACACATAACCCAACCCAACCTAACCCTTGATGCGTCACAATACACGACGAGCCTATCATTCCCTCCCGACAATGTCAATATAGGGGCTAAAGTCAACTGATACTTCAAAGTTTGGAAACTCCTCTTACATTCATCTGTCCGCACAAACTTAGCCTTCTTTTGAGTTAGCTTGGTAAGTAGAGACAAAATAGTGGATAAGTCTTGCACAAACCATCTATAGTAACCATCTAGACCTAAGAAACTCCTTATGTTGGTAGGATTCAATGGCATTGGCTAGTTTCTCACTGCTTCAGTCTTCTTAGGATCAGCTTTGATGCCCTCTCTAGATACCACATGCCCAAGAAAGGCAACCTCATCAAGAGAAAACTCGCATTTATCAAACTTTGCATAGAGCTTCTATTCCCTCAGGGTTTGTTATACTACCCTCAAGTGTTCTATGTCTCTTGCTCACCTTGGGAGTAGATAAGGATGTCATTAATAAACATCATAACAAATATGTCGAGGTAAGGCTTAAATACCCTATTCATAAGGTCCATGAATACCATGCATTAGTGAGGCCAAACGACATCACCACAAACTTAAAATGACCATATCTAGGATGGGAAGTCGTCTTTGGGATGTCATTTTCTCTCACCCTCAGCCGAGGATAACTGTATCTCAAATTGAGTTTGGAGAAATGAGTACCCCTTGTAGTTCATCAAACAAATCATCTATCTTAGGAAAGGGATACTTATTCTTGATGGTGACCTTATTGAGTTGTCGATAGTCAATGCAAATGTAGACAACCGCCCTTCTTTCTTACAAATAACATCGGGGCACCTCATAAAAATTACCCTTTCTTAACAAATACTTCAGTTACTCTTTTAACTCCTTCAATTCTAGGGGAGCCATTCTATAAGGAGGGATTAAAATAGACTAATCATTAATCACGCCAAAGTTACACCTCCTTTTTAGAGGATAAAATTGGTCGTTGTCAAATATAAAACCTAACCTATGTTAGGGTCGAACCCATAAGAAATGCGTAGACTCATGAGAATTCACAAACAAGCAATTCAAGTAATTAACTAACTCAATCTCCCAATGGGGGAGGAGAGGTTGAAGTAATCAATAAGAAAATAAACTACACTAACTATAATGGAAGAAAATCAGTAATAGAGAGCAACTTGGGTATTGTGTTCCCCATAATTCTCCAACTCAATAACATTAGATAACCCAATTCGCAACTAGAGTATAGCATACAAGACGGTAATTTAAGTTCACCAAGCCCTTTGGTTAAAGGTGAGAGGTAAATTTCACTATATGACTTAGCCCATCTCCATAATGTGCAATACTAACTATTACCTATAGTCTCAGTCAGCCTCCCCTTGGCCTAGTTCTATTGATTAGATGAGAACACATCATTGAATCCTGTTAATTAATCTCTTTTTCTATTCATTACTACCTTAATCGGGAAAGTAACACTAGGTAAGTTCTAATGTTGGCCACCACTAGAAAACATGCAAAATTAAGAGAATTGATTAAGACATGCAAATACCCATTTCAAGAATTGCAAATTACCCGGGTTTATTTGGTTAGATCTTCATGATTCCCACAAACTCAAGTTGTGGATTTATCTACTCATGCTATGGGTAAATGAAGAAATTATGAATTGAGAAAACATAATTAAACACTTACCTAATTGAATTGAGAATCAAGCAAATCCAAAATTAATTGAAAATCACAAGATTTGAAGATCAAATTAATTCACAAGTGTATTCTTTCAATTTTCTCTCTAAGTACTATATTCTAACCCTAATTACAATGAAACTGATGATTCCCTATGAATAATGACCTAAAAATACTATTTATAGTAATTATAATTAAGTCATGAATAAAATAGAAAAATTGATTGGCAGACTCTACGAAACCTATTTATGACTCATAGAGGCTTTTACGAGTCATAATCGGGGTCTCGTAATCAGCACTTGAGATCTTGGACTTCACTTCTATGAACCATCTTTTAAACTCGTAAACAAGTTTATGACTCATGCTTCAGACTCGTAGGCTTCAGCTGCTTACAAACCTGTTTATATGACTCATATAAAGATCTCGTATAGCTGATCCTTAGATATCATCCTTCACTGGAATTTGTGACGAAACTGTCTCTGACTTATAAAGGGTCTCGTAAATCACCAAAAACCAGAAAACTCTGCAATTTTTCCCCAAAGTCATGCTATCCTGGTTTCCTACAAAACTAAATACAAAACCACATAAAAATCATAAATGTCGCATTGGGAACATATAAAATCCTAAGTATTAGCCTATTAAGCATCAAAAGTGTTGTATTTTTACATTATATCAACACCCTCAACTTAAAATTGTTGTTTGTCCTCAAGCGATGACTCAATCTATATAAACAATACAGTAACACAAAGACCTCAAATCAATAGCATACATCACACATAATTCAAACTCAGATACCCACATCTGTTTTTTAAAATAGGATCATATAGCTTTTTAGCAAACCAATGCAAATTGGTGCATGTGACAATACAACTATGACAAGCAAGGGAATATCAAAAGTCCACAATCCATTGAACAAGTCAAATGCTAACAATGCAAAGCAAGTGCCCTCACAAGAAGAACTCCTATTTTTGACAATCAATGATGATTTCATATTTAGCTTTGTGACTGTTCAAAAATCCTCACTCTCACAAAAGATATTTATGCATGATGACTAATACTATAGGTTTGCCCCTGTACTCATGACTTTAACCTTCAACTAAATGGACTAGGACCACTTTAGGACTTTCTAGGCTTATAACGTAGTCTCAGGGGGCTTTGATATGGCATTTTGGAAAAATAGTGACTAAAGGACCTCATTGAAACTGCGTTTTTCCTCACTTTCACCTTACCAACTCTATTCTTTTCACTTTCTTCTCTCTTTTTCCTCATTCAAGCTTTTTCAAGTGTCTTCTTCTCGTATTTCAGCTTTTGCCTTGCTTTTATACTTTATTTTTCTTTTTAGCTCATATCTATGGCATCTTTCTATTTCTTGCACCCGGTACAAGATTTTTCTTTTTTTTTTCTCCTCATTACCAACTCACCACCTTATTTTTGTTCTTTACCTTACACCGACCACCCTCAACTTAGGCTTTTAGCCTATATTAAAGTATATAATATCTCTCCTTCAAACCAGGACCGCTTTTGGTAGCCATCCTCAACTAAGGTTTTTTACCTCAGTCAAGGTTCATAATGCTCAAGGAAAGACTCCGGTCAATTTCAAGGTTTCTCCCTAGATAAGGCTAGGCTATTTGGGTGTTTTAATAGAATTGGTATATGTAAGACTCAAATACTTAGAACAAGGGATAAAACATCATTTGGTTGGTCATTTTAGGCTAAAGTGGACTAATAAAATAACAAAGGCCTAAGATCCTTTCCTAATCCATTCAATCTACAATCTAACTTAGAATAACGAGGCAAATTCTAAATTAGCACCAAATGCACAAATCTAGCAAATAAGCTCACACTCACATGGACATTGCATACATTATCAATAAGAAACTCACAGATCATGCTTCGTATCTTAAATTACCCTCAATTTATTGGAACAGATATTGCCAAACACTTAAACATGCATGGTTGCTATCTAACTACTAATCAAAATATTTTTGGTGGGTACCATTTTCAAAACAAAATATTAAAACATGCTATATGGAATAAGTATTAGTACTATATGCTATACATATTATCTAAACATCCTAAACGTGCTGGTTCAACAGAAATTAAATATCCACGAGGAAAAAGAACACAGACAAGAAAATCTCAGGATAAAAAATTGGGGTAGTTATGAACCATAAGCTACTCAGATTTCACTGAGGCCCATAAATACCTACACTCCATAAAAAACGATGTCCATTGTCCCCAATGCATAAAATCAAGCAAAAATAGAATATATAGGGGTCAAAAACATACTTGGGTGCCTAAGTGCTGATCTCGAGTTAAGTCTAGCCATCAACACCCTATGGGGTAGTCTCCTCAACTGTGGTACTCTGTTTGAAGAGGCCAATACCCTTCAACTGATCCTCCACTCGAGCTCGTTTGATCTCCACGTCATACCTCAACTCTCTCAAGGAACGCTGGAGATCCTCTAACCCCCTTGCACGTACATGTCTAGTCTCTGGATCCTCATCCATGCAAGGTCTCTTCTGAGGGAAGAATTGGTAGGCTCATCGAAGATAAATAAATCAAACAGTAGCATTGGAGATGTTGTCTCTGGTAATGTGACTAGTGTTGCTTGAAATGCTATCATGTCAGCCCAGAGCTACTGGATCTCCAACTACAGGGCTGATAAATCTGAAAGCAGGGCCTTAGCCAATCTTTGCTGTACCCACTCCTCAAAGGTATCAATGTGGGCATCCACTTCAGAAACATGATCCTGAATAGTAGTAATGGTGAATGCCCAGCTTCCCTCCTTTGAGTCTCTAATAGCCTGTTGGACCCATGGCCTAAGCTACTGAATAAGCAGAGTTAACTGTGATGTTGCATGTGATAATGTTTATGCCATGGCCTATAAAGAAATGCTGAACACATAAACCATGACCACTGTAGGAGTTTGTAACGTAGTGGCCTCTAGTGCGGTAGTAGTAATAGTGGACCCCTCTCCTCATCTACACTATGCTTCGGGGGCCTCTTCTCAGTAGTAGTAGTGGTGGTGGTGGTGTCAACCTCAGAACCCTCAGGCAGTGGCATCGATTCAAATATCTCTGGTAGAGGTGAAGGCTATGCTCATCGGAGTGCCACTAGGTTCTCATCAGCCTTTATCAAGCTTGTCTCCAAAGTATGCTGGGCCTCAACTAACTGGTCCAACTGGTGCAAAATCTCCACCCTAGAATCGACAGAAAGTTTGTAGATCAAGACTGGAAATAGGATAGAGGTGACCCTCTTTAGTGCTAACTCATGTATCTGCTCGATGATGAGTCAGGACCAATTTATGTCATAGCCTGCTAAGATGTTGGCAACCCAAACCGCACACTCTGGCATAAGTGTATTATTTGCCAATGCCGGTCGGATGTGTGATCTAATAATGGCCCCCCAAAACTTGGTGGGAAAGCTGAGTGAAGCCTGTACTATAGGCTCAGTGTGGGTGGTAACTCAAGCAGGATCTATATCTTGTTCTGCTATATGATTGGCCATCCATCTTAGTGATGCAGTCTAATGCTCAGGATCCTTCATAGTCAGTGAGTTCCTGACCTGCCTCAACTGGTAATCAAGCTCCACTGTAGATCTAGGTTCACGGTACTCGGGACTAAAAAAACATATGGTGGATAGTCATCTCTGAAATGTCTACCCACCGACCTCTCACTCATATCTCTGTCAACTTGGCTGTGTGAGAGGTTTCTTCCCCTTGGAAAGACTGCGCTAAATGATGGCTGCATACGATGCATGGAATTCCCTTACCAAATCAAGAAATTCCTATTGATCTTAGGTATATTTATACGTCAAATTAGCCAAAAATACCCATAAATAGAGCCTAGTTAGAGGGCAAATTCATAGAGTCTAGGCATTTTTGGTATGTTTTCTCCTATTTTGCTAACACGAGGCTAAGTGTGCCATTTGGTTGTGTTTTTACTGGTTTTGCTCTAGTTTTTAAAGTCCCGAGTCACACCTGGATTTAAATGAAGAGCACAGACAAAGATTTAGAAGATAAAAATCAGTTAAAGCAGCAAAAGGACTAAAGTTTCGGTTACAGACTTGGGATAAAGCTGTGGAAGCTAAAAAATGAAGAAAAAAGGCGCGAAGCAAAAATGTAGGCATAGTACGCCCTGCAAACTTGTGCAAAATATGGGAAAAATTGTTCAGCCAGCATAATAAGTAGAAACCCAGTTGGAACAAGAAGTCCGCATTGTGAACTTGAGGATGGCAAAGTGAAAATTTAAGTTACGGGATATTTAATTAGATTGTATAAAAATTTTTCGTGTTGGTTTTTATGCAAGAACAGAAAGGGACAACTAAAAACCTATCTCTAAGGTTACTTTGGTTAGTTTGATCTTTACTTCTTGGTTGTTTATGCTTTTTAGGTCATTCATGATGTATGTAGTGACTATGAGTGGCTAAGTCTCCATATTCTGGGGTTGTAGCCATAATAAATGTTTAGTTCTTGAGTTTTCACATGTATGAATGAGTTCATTTGATTATTCCTGTATTATTTTAATCTATTCTGTATAGTTTGGCCAAATAGGTGGTAAATTAGTTGTTCATTCTAGATTCGAGAGATGTTAGAGTAAATAGATCACAGTAATATGGGTAGCTTGTTCAACTAGGGAACTAGGTTGATTCATATAAGGGACACCCGTGACAACTACCCTTACACCTAGCTCGGTTCATAATAGAGGAAGATAACTTTAAAGAACTTATATTGGTTTATCTATCCCTGCTCAACAATATAGTTAGGCAGTCAATAACGATAGGCCGATAGATGCGTATAACCCTATTCAAGTAATTTAAACTCTGTGAATCAGTAGTTAGGAAACCAAACGTAGGTGCAAATATTGAGAATAAACGCAGTCATGAAGGTTACAACCTTAGAATTGCTCATTAATTGATATCTTAATAACAAAAACCAATTTAGATTAGAAGTAATTTAGTCATTCAATTTCTTTGCGTAAATATCCACATATTTTTACTAAAAGTACTTAAAACATGATAGCTTGGATTAGTTACCTATTTCATTTAAATCCCTTGGATTCGACAACCCGGCTCTTTAATCAGTGCCACTATATACTTGTTAGACCACGTACACTTGCATCTAATAGGTAGCAACAAGTTTTTGGCACCATTGCTGGGGATTTGAAGTAAGTTTGTTGAATATCTAAGTTGTATTGTTTTGTGGTGTTCACTACATTTGATCTTTGTTATGTTATGTTGTAGGTAATTGGTCATTAAGCTGGAAGATCAGGATTCTTTCTTTCGTCAATCAAAGAGGAGAGCAGGGGTTCTATTCCAAATGCCGCTGATTAAACTCGTTGAACAGAAGGATCAAGAAGAGGATAAAGTAGCAATTTTAATCTTATTGGAGAGGATATGGAGAACGCAAACCCATTTGCACCAGTAGCACCTAGGCCACCGACACCGAGGCCAATGCGAGATGTGGTAATCCCGAGAACTACTAATGTCATGAGCTACTTTATTAAGCCTGAGCCTGGTGGTCAGTGGGAACTGAAGCAGAACATGGTCTAGTTGCTACACTCTACTAGATAGTTCACGGGGCTACCACACAAAGACCCATAGGTCCATCTTCAGAACTTTCTAGAGATTGTTGATATCTTCATCCCCATGGGGGTGAACAAAGACTATGTGAGGATGACCTTATTCCTCTTCTCACCGCTAAGGGAAGCATGAAGGTGGCTATAGATTGAACCACAAAACTCTATCACATCCTGGGATGATCTTGCCCACAAGTTTCTCATGCGATTCTTCTCATCTGGCAAGACAAAAAACTCAAGAGTGAGATTTTGGGCTTCAAGCAAAGGCTTGGAGAAAATCTGTATCAAGCTTAGGACAGGGTCAAAGCTCTTTTGATAAATTGTTGGCACTATTGTCAAGATAATGAGGTACTGGTCCATACCTTCATTAAAGGATTGGAACCCAATACCAAGATTCTCCTTGATTCAGCTGTAGGGAGATAGGCATTGGAGAAGACATATGATGAATTGTATGCTCTTCTCAATAGGATTGCTCAAGGAAATGCAGAATGGAATGGAGGATCAAGCCGGCCGGTAGTCCAAAAGCAATCCATATGCTGGAGATTGATGCTATAACTGCCCTGAAGGCTCAAATGTTGGCCAGAACATGATGACAACACACTTCAACAATCTGGCATTGGGTCAATAACAATAAGCACCGATAACAATGGGCCGACCACCAGCCCCAGTCAATATGGTACAGTAGAAAAAAAATGGTTGGTGTGATATGTGAGGGAGAGGTGACTGCCACGACCTAAGCCTAGGGCCTAGATGTGACATGGCATAAGGGGAACCCAAAGGGACCCAAGCAAGCCTCTTAGCACAATATTACATATCCTTGGTCGCAGAAGCAATAAAGTAACAACAAGAGATGATAAATAGGGATAACTGGGATAAGTGACATCTTTCATATCATAAATAACAAGAGTCAAAGCGTGTAACATTACACATGACATGTCCAACAACACCTCTACTACATAGATAAGAGCGGAGGCCAAGACAAGCAACCAGGCTCACCCTCATAGTCAACATATACATAAAAGAAAGATAGTCTTATAATATAGCATGAGGTCATAAGCATTGTTCTCAAAATGGAGGACTGACCAAAGAGCTTGAGAGAAGTTGTACTAGCCACGTGAAGAAGGATGATCAAGCGAGCTCCAGTTCCTACATGGTGACATCATGTAGGCATAGAGTATGTGTTAGTACGTTTAAATGTACTTAGTATGTAGGATGCAATACAACAAGTGATAAGAACCATAAGCAAAATGCATAACGTAGGCAATGGGTAAACATATAGCAATATGACATGTAGGAATCTCCCACTGTGGTTATCAAGGTACAAACCCTTTGACATAGTTGCATGGGCCTACCACCTCTCGAGCGAGGTGTTCGAGGTACAAACCCCACAACAAGATTACCCGGGTCTACAACCCCCTAAGTGAGGCTTGGTTAATTCCCTACACTATAGAGATAATATCATATACATACATTGCTTTCATAATATAGTCATTTAACTCATAAGACATGCATTAGTCCTTCAATTCCTCAAGAAATCATAATCCAGACATTTTATCAAACACTTGGTGGATGTGTAGTACTAGTGTAAAATCATGCAATTCAAGAATGAAATCATGCTAGAAAATTCAATGTAAAATCATCAATAGATACTTGGTAACACCCTAAAAGCAATACACATCAATTGATACTTGGTAACACCCTCAAGCAATATACATCGACACCCTTCATTAGATCTCATAATAGATCTTAGATTCATAGCTCAAAATATACTAAGGCAACTATAATTTCATGAAACCCCAATATAGTGTGCAGTGAAATTCATAATGGATAAAACCCATGAGTAAATCAACTTTAAATCATGCAATGTTAGGTAAAAGAGATATTGGGTATCATAGGTGAAAGGAACTTATGAAAAAAACCCACATACCTTGACTTTGGGTGAATCCTTGAAGAAGATTGGAGATGAAAACTTGAAGGTTGAATGAGAACCTTAAGATCCGAATAAGTTTTGAGACTTGAATTTAGGAGATAAAATATTGTCTAAGTGTTTGAGTGA
>JAOTQJ010111793.1:0-11036 GCA_025642045.1 Solanum sejunctum | reverse complement strand
CAAATTCAATTACCAGTGTCCTTCCAAACATGCTCTAAAGAAAATGCACTAGTGCAAAAAAACATATTAAATTCTTCACTCAGGTAAAGAAATGCACTAGTGTAAAAAAATAATCATATTAAAATCATTTTGTAATAAATAATTTACTCAAATAAGTCCAATAAGATATCATTTCTATCTTTAAATTTATAAACTTAAATTTTTGAATTCATCTATCGAGACCTGAAGCAGCATTATATCAAGAAGACTATTCTATGAGTTCAAATTTTTCCAATAGAAACTACTCATTTGCTGCTCCTACAGGTGAACTTGTATCATCTCTACTCGGAGAATCTTCCATCTTCCTCTTCTTATCGTTCATAGAACTTTCACTGTGTGAACCGCCATGAGATGCATCTACGAATTCACCATCTGTTGACTGCGAAATTCTTTCCTCAATTGGAGAATTCGCCTGCTTTATTTCCTCCTCCTGCAATTGTTCTTCGCGATAAACCTGGTCTGCTAATGTTATAAAAGAAATAGTTAGTGTAGGTGTTTGAACATTATATGATTGAAGGCTAAAAAAAATTATGTGTTCGGAGTGAAAATGAACTTTAGCTAGGATATTGTGTTATTATTTTAAACATATATTTTACTTCTAAAAAAATGAATGGTTGAATTTGTGCGAGCGAATCACTATTTCACTTTAAATACTCTTCAAATAACAATAACAAGAGTAAATAATTAACTCATTGTAATCCTATAAGCGAGGCCTGAAAATGATAGATTTTACACAGACCTTACTCTCATCTCGTATAGATAAAGAAGTTGTTTTTCGATAGACCCTTAGCAACAACAACAACAACATACTGAACTTAAGTATTTGCAAATAGTAAAATATTTTTTTGTCCCATTTTAGTTGTCAGGATAAGGTTTGACACAATATTTAAGAAAAATTTAATAAGGGGTGCAATTTGACTAATATGACCTTATTGACATGGTTGATGCTTTATGAAAATTGTAGTAATAAAGTTTTTCACATTTAATAATGACTTAATTACTAAAGGTATTAGAGGTATATCTTAGATTGATAGCATATTATTTTCATTCCTTAATAGATTTAGTTTACATATTCTTAGCTTAGTTATAATTATAAAGATCCTTATTCATTTTGATTTTCCTTCCTGATCCTTATGGATCTACCCTTTTGTATAAGTATCCTAGTCATAATTAATAAAATGGGAACTCATCTCATCAGTAACCTCTTTTATGGTATCAGCGCTATTTTGCTTTGCAGCTTAAATCTTTTCTGGACAATAATTTTTCTTCTTCTTACCTCTTAGCAGTTATGTCTTCTTTGAATAGCATTTCTGCTTCCCTCCCAACCCCAAAAAATGAAACTACTCCAAATATCGTGGCATCCCCTAACAACATCATTTCTTTGAACAATAATGACCAACTTATCTCCATTAACGCCGCTGCTCAAACCCCACTGAAACTCACTACCACCAACTACCAATCTTGACGATATCAATGGAAACATTGCTTACTACCTGTAATTTTTTTTTAATTTATAAATGAACCACCTTCCATCACAGCCACCTCTATCAATAAACGACAAGTCCATCTCATTAGAAGTGTCATGATTGCGTCCCTTTCACCAAAAATTATACCCTTTGTTACTTATGAAAAAACCTTCTATGCACTTTGACAAAACCTTGCCACAACTTATCAAAAGCCGTCGCGTGCTTGCATAATTAGTTTGAGAGAATAGTTGAATACTATTAAAAAGGAAAATCTCTCTATTACTGTGTACTTGCAGAAAATCAAAGAGATTTGCACCAAGCTTGCTTTAGTTGGTGTTCATATCTCTGTTGATAAACTTTTTCTTCATGTTGTACATGGCCTTCCTTCCGAGTATGATAGTATTGCATTTGCACTTTGTGCTCGCAAAACAACCATAACCTTTCAAGAGCTTCATGAAAAGTTAATTGACTTTGAAGCTTATTTGGCTCGCCGGTCATCCCAAACTATGGCACCAATCATGGAAAACTTTGCTACCAAACCTCCTATATCCACCAATCGAAATTCCAATCAAAATACTAATACCTCACATTCTAATCAAAGAAATTTTGCTCCTTCCAATCGAAATGGAAATGGTGGTAATCAAGGAGGCCATTTTGGTGGGCAAACCAATCGATCCCCGACTACTTGTCAACTGTGTGTCAAACTTGGCCATTATGCAAAGCAATATAGGAAATTACTTTCCATTTTATCTATTATTACAAGTACTAAAATTACTTTTCATTTTATCTGCTGTTACAAGTACTAAATCAGATGCCTTCCAGTAACTTCAACCGGTCTAATGATCAGCAGCCGAAAGCTAACTTTGCTTTACAATCCACCAATGCAAATCTAAATTGGCTTGTCACTTTGATGCTTCTCACCATGTTAGCCAAGACTTACAAAACCTTTCTCTTCACTCTGAATATGATGGTAGTGATGATGTCTTGCTTGGTGATAGTAAATCTCACAAGATTACCCATATAGGATCTACTCTTCTGCCTTCTTCCTCTACTCCTCTCAATTTAATTAATGATTTATGTGTGTGACTCATATGAAAAAGAATCTTATCTTTATTTATAAATTGTGTAGTGATAATCATATTTTGGTTGACTTCTCACCTTATTCGTTTGTTGTGAAGGATTATTGCACGGGGAACACCGCTGGTAGAAAGGAAGCCTAAATGCGGTGTATATCCATGGCCTTCCAAATATGCTATCCAAGCTATATCTAATGCCCAAGCCAACACAACTTCCATCACCATCTCTCCCAATTGGCATCATCTTCTCGGTCATCCCTCAACTCCTACTCTTCGTCATATTTTGAAACTTTTGAATATTTTCTTATTTTTAGAAAAGAATTCTTTTTTTGCAATTCTTGTAAATGCAATAAAATGCATAAGACTCCCTTTTATAACTCCTCTATACAAAGTTCTGCTCCATTGGAATAAATCTATTCGGATATTTGGGGTGCTTTACCAAAAGTTTTTGTGAATGATTTTCAATATTATTTATATTTGTGGATCATTATACAAAATATATTTGATTATTTTCTCTAAAAAGAAAATTTGGTGTTTTAATTGTGTTTCAAAAATTTAAACAAATTGTGAAGAAATTATTTCAAAAGTTCATTATATGTTTTTACTCTGACAATGACAGAGAATTCTTCATCTCCGTTCATTATTTGAAGAGAATGAGATATCCCACTTTCTCACTCCTTCCTATACACCTAAACACAATTCCACTGCCGAGCATCGTCTTCGCCATATTGTGGAGATAGGTATCACCTTATTACACAATGCCAATCTTCCTCTAAAGTTCTGGTCTTAGGCCTTTATCCCAACTGCCTACTTAATTAACAAGTTGCCCACCCAAATTTTAGATGGAGATTCACCTTATCTCAGATTATATGGTACTTTGTCGAAATACAAAAAACTTCATGCTTTTGGATATTTATGTTATCCATGGTTGTGTCCTTACAATTAGAATAAATTACAGCCTCGCTCTACTCCTTATATTTTTCTAGGCTATTTACAAAATCAGAGTGCTTATAAGTATTATGATCCTCTAAATTCTCGCCTTTATTTATATCGTCATGTTGATTTTGTGGAACAATCTTTTCCTTATATATTTTTTGAGATAACAGAAAGTAGATCCCAAATGAAACTGTTGACTCCTGGGTTTTCAACCACTTTGTCATTCCTCTTCCACGTGTTCAACGTTCATCCATCACCTTATCTATGGATCCTACTATACCACCTCTTGGTTCGACATCTTCCAACGGTGCACTTGACAATGGTTCCTCACTAAACGAAATTGGAAATTCATCCGGTCACTATTCAGATATATCTCTTTCTTTATCATCATCCTCTATTAGTTCTCTCTCTTCTGACCCCTTCTTATCTAATAATACAAATGCATCAGATCAGAATCCATCCATTCAACCTTCTCATCCCATGACTACTCGGTTAAAGAATAACATTCATAAACCCATTCAGAAGTTGTGTCTAAGTGCTACTGTTTATTATCCTGCAAATCTCAATGTATCCAATGTCACACCATTAAGCAAACCATTCCAATTATCTCCAACAACAAAATCCTCCACTAAGCCAAAACAATCTTCTTCCCTACCCAAGCCAATAGAATCATACATTGTTTGTCAAACTTTAAAAGATCCAAATTGGTATGCTACTATAAATGCAGAAATTTCAGCATTGCAAAGTCAAGACACCTGGTTTCTTGTGCCATCTGTCCCTCATGTCAAACCGATGGACTCTAAATGGGTGTTTCATGTTAAATATAATTTAGATGGCAGCATTGGATGTTATAAAGCCCAGTTGGTTGCTAAAGGTTATCTTCAATGACGTTGAGTGGATTATTTTGGGACCTACTCACCAATTGCTAAACATACTACAGTCAGAGTTGTGCTTTCTTTCGCAGTCTCTAAAGATTGGCCGCTTAGGCAATTGAATGTCAATAGTGCATTTCTATATGGCCATTTATTAGAAGAAGTTTACATGTCTCCGCCACCTAGATTTGTCAATGAGAAGTTTCCTAATTATATTTGTCACGTACACAAGGCTATCTATGACTTGAAACAAGCTCCACTAGCTTGGTATGATGAACTGAAGCTATCTGTTATCTCTTGGTTTTCATCATTCTCAGTGTGATCATTGCCTTTTCATCTACGCCAAATTTGGAGTTATCATCTAACTAGTTGTCTATGTTGATGATCTCATAATCATTGTCTTCCTATGTTAAAAAATTTGTCAAAAAACTTGATGGTCTATAAAAGATCTGGGTGATTTAATTTTTTTTATGTTGAAGTCATTCGTTCACCTGCTGTTCTATTCCTTAACCAACAGAAATATGTATGTGAGATACTTGAAAGAACCGACATAGATGATGCAAAACCTGTAAGAACACCTATAGCTTATGGTTCATGCCCAGATTCTAAAGATAGTTCTCCTCTTGAAGATCCAAGGCAATACAGGAATGTAGTTGGAAGCTTACCGTATTTGATGTTTACTCATTCAGATGTTGCTTTTATTGTCAATAAGTTATCACAGTTAACAAGCTATCCCACGACAACTCATTGGATGATGGCAAAATGTATCTTGTGCTATCTAGTTGCCACATCAGACTGTGGTTTGTTCCTTCGAAAAGAATCTCCTCTCTAACTTCATGCCTTTTCTGACTCATTTACTATAGCCTATGTTGTGTTTCTTGGCTGCCTTCCAATATCCTGGAGTTCCAAGAAACAACAAGCTGCGGCTTGTACTTCTATAGAGGTAGAATACATGGTCATTGCCTCTACCATTGCTGAACTTTGTTAGGTGCGTAATCTTCTAAAGGATCTATCTATTACTCCTAATAAAACACTAGTTGTCTACTGTGATAATCTTAGTGCTATATACGTTTATGCTAACCCCGTATTCCACTCTCGCATAAAGCACATTGAACTTGATTATCATTTTGTCCGTAAATTAGTCTAACAAGGCATTCTTCGGTTATTTCATGTTTCATCAAAGGACCAATTAGCTGATTTACTCACAAAATCTCTTCTAAGTGGATCTTTTGAGTTGTTACGTACCAAGATTGACATTTCTAATCGATCTACCATCTTGTGTAGGGCACATTAGAGATATATCTTAGATTTATAGCATATTATTTTCATTCCTTATTTATAGATTTAGTTTACATACTCTTAGCTTATTCATATTTGTAAAGAACCTTATTTATTTTGATTGATTATATTTGATTTCCTTCCTGATCCTTATGGATCTACCCTCTTGTATAAATATCTCATTCATAATTAATAAAATGGGAACTCATCTCATCAGTAAAATCTTTTAAAAGGTAGAGTTGGAAAAAAGTAACTAATTATTTTTTAATTATTTTGATTGACAACTAATTTGGAAGAACTATTTTTAGTATATCTGACACCTATAGGATGGAGGAAGTACATTATATGTCCAAAGGTGAGAGATAAGCTTTCTATATTTAGTAGAATATCAGTTTACCAGCAGAATCAAATGGATAATTTTCTGATCCTGGCGTAGACGATGTTTGCAAGGTTTCCTTTGATTCATTATTGAGTTCGGGCTTAGGAGATGTCTCGTCTGCAGCACCATCGAGAGGATCATTTTTTGAAATGCATGGAGATGTGTTGATTATAGGAAGATCTACAAAGGGCTTATAGATTTGGATATAATTTGAAAACCATGGAGTACCTCTCTTCTCATAAAACATAATATATGCCTCTTCTTCCAAAACAACATCTTTGTGAACATGAAGAGCCTATGACAAATCAAACAAATTATCAAGTTAGTGGTCATAAATTCAAAATATTTTTAAGAAAATTCCACTATTCTCCATAACTGCTCATCATCATATTTGTACCATTCATTTGGCACAAAGAATGAAGCTGTAACAGTGTCCTGACGAGAGTGAAACCCCTGCATGCACTATAATTGAATACAAATCGTATTTCATTTCTTCCTGTTGAGAAAAGGAAAATATTAAAGCATATAATATCATTTAGCTGCTAACAAAAAGTAAAGGTATGTAAAAGATACTCACATTATGAATATTGTTGGTATAAAAAAGTAAGTCCAATTCAAGAGAAAATGAGACATGTTTGTCAACCTTCTGAACAACTATCCCATCGTTTTTGAATCTTTTCAAATGAAAGATAGCAACAGAAGGGGCCTGATCGATTAGAAGTTGCTTCTCAGCTGGCACCCCTACTTTGCATCTTTCACGAAAATATTCTAGTCTTTCAATTCTCGTGAAAGACTCTAGTGCTACTCATACACTGTACTCTTCTGTATTTGTCTTGAGTTTTTTACTATAACTGGAATTTTTCTTTTAGAAAAATAAAAATAGAATTTCTTCATATTTGGTGAATCCTTTTTCTTATAAGAAAAGGAAAACAGAATTTCTCCATATTTGGCGAATTCCTTTTCTAGTAGGAAAAAGTTTATGATTCTATAAATAGAGGTTCTTTCATCTAACTTGGCAGCATTCAAAATGTAGCTGTGAGGGCTTGAAAGTTTTGTGTAGGGAAAGAAACGGTGAGTCACAAGTGTTATGCTAACACTTTTTTGAACCTCTTTGTATTCTAAGTCAATTGGTGAGATTATTTCTTTCTATATTGTGTACTCTCTTCTATGTGGTAGATTGCTCATCTCCTCTTGTGGATATAGGTCAATTGACCAAACCATATTAATATATTATCTCTTTATGGTATAATTCTCATTTATATTTGTACTCATGGTCTTTCGAGGGTCGTTTTGCTAGCTTCCTCATATCACTTGATTCCTGACGATCTTAACAAGTGGTATCAGAGCCTAGGTTCAGGTATATCGGACTAGTGGAATGTATCTTATGAGAAGTTTTTTATGTGACAACAGGACCAAAGATCCATAGGAATGTCTTGTGTCAAAAGTCTTCTTGGTAAAGTGGTGGTCAAGTGGCGTGTCCCACTAGTTGATAGTGGTGGTGCAAAATATTTAGTAAATCAAATATATTATCCCTGAAGGGGAGGTTATGAATTGTATGGTCTTGGTCTGAGGGGAGGATTGTTGGATATGACAAATCCCATCCTACATCGTATGAAGAACAAAGAAATGTACCAACATATAAGTGCTCACCCAACTCCATTAGTATGAGGTCTTTTGGGATCTGCTCAAAAATAAATTGGTGAGGGCTAGGCCCATAACAAATATTATCATACTAATATAGAATTAGGGTGGCAGTACGTGCAGTCCTAACAAGTGGAATCAAAACAAGGCTAAGAATAAGTGTTCATCTTAGCGAGTTTAGTTCTAGACACAACCTATTTGATAGTCTTGAAGATTTTGTTAGAGAAACTTTTTCATAGAGGTTCTCTATGGTGAGACATGAAATTTGCAGAGGAGATTCAACCTGATGAAGATTGTACAAAGAAGGTGGAACAAATTTATTTTGTTAGAAATTCAAGCTAAGGAAGAGAATTATTGGGTATTTGTCGTGAGTTTCTTACGATAATTGGAATTTTTTTATAAAAAGAAGAACCAAATTTCTCCATATGTGGCAAATCCTTTTTCTAGTCGAAAAAGTTTTATGATTCAATAAATAGTGACTCATTCCTTCTAACTTGGTAACATTCACAATGTAGCCATGAGGGCTTGAGAGTTTTGTGCAGAGAGAGAAATGATGAGTCACAAGTGTTATGCTAACACTTGTGTGAACCTCTTTATATTCTGAGTGAATTGGTGAGGTTATTTCTCTCGATGTTGAGTACTCTCTTTTAGATAATGAATTGCTCATCTTCTCTTGTGGATGTAAGTCATTAATCAAATCATATTAAAATATTATTTCTTTTTATGGTATGTTTCTCGTTTATCAAATTCATACTCATGGTCTTTCGAGGATTGCTTCGCTAGCTTCCGCATATCACCTAATTCCTATCAATCCTTACATGTACAACATCATCAATCTCTGGGCTTATGTCAATTAGAGACTCTTGTGTGGCAGAGAAACGACCACAAACATAACAACAGAGTTGCACATTGCGAAATGAAAATAATTAAATAATATAGATTCCATATTTGCAAGCTACACATACATAGAACAAACATGTAATAACAATATATCCGGTGTAAGAATCGCACAAGTGAGGTGTGAGGAGGAAAGAGTGTACTCAGACCTTTCTCCTATCTTAAGAGGTAGATAGGAGAAACTTTAATATCCTATCCTTAAATAGCTTTGATTGTCCATTATTTTAATATCATTTTTAATGCTGCAAATTGAATTCGTATCTATATATTAATCCTCTCCATCTTAAGTCCATCTGAGTTTTATTCATGTGATGATTTTATATCTATATATACTCAAACTCCTTCTCCTTTTGGGTCAGAGTTGAATTATAGTCCTTCCTCCTATAGTATAGTATGCCAGGTTTTTTCTCTATTAAATCTTTGTTAGATTTTGGCCCCTAACTTTACACTAGAATAGATTATTGAATCGTGAGAATACACCCACTAGGAGAAATATTCTTAAGGATAGTGTCTTTTGCCATGCCTCAAGCTATGTGAATTCTTTATAAGTATTCTAATGAAGGGTCCGTGTTCGTGATAATATTTTTGATGAAGTCTATGTATTCTTGATGATGTTCATGCTCATGATGATAGAGTATTTTTCATAAAATTTATAACACAAAAAAGAAATGCTTACCTTGCTCACAAGGTGACTGCCAAAGGCCTCCTTCACAATGTTAGCAGGTGCCTTGTCTTTTGGGTCCAAACTGTTGCAGCAACTTTCAAGTTTATTGAGAAAGCATTGTAGGAATTCGTTTGCATCTTCTTGTTGGTTCCAACGAAAATCAGATGAAAACACTGATATTTTCACAAAGTTAAGGAACACAAAGAAATATAAGGTACAAATATGGCACGGATGCATATAGCACAAACAACAACAATAACATACTCAGTGTAATCTCGCAAGTGAGGTCTAGGGAGGATAGAATGTACGCAAATCTTACTACTACCTTACAGGGTAGAGAGGCTATTTTCTGGGAATCCTCGTCTTAAAAACTCATAAGCAGAATAAGCTAGATGTGAAAAAAAAGGAAAGAAAAAGAAAAGAAAACATAAAGAACGACTAACAAAGAAAAGCATGCAATCACAAATAATGTGTGTGCGCGTGAGATGAAGGATATCTAGTTAAATATAAAAAACAAGATGTAAGAAAGGATACTGCTCAATTTAACGACAAGTTTCCATGGCATGACAAAATGCCTCTCATAAAACATTGAATAGTCAATGAGCTCTTGAAACATGCAAATCACGCAAAATCCATTCACGCAATCCGCAACAAGAAATATTGATGATCAGTTAAGTAAAAGTTACTCAGAAGAAATCAAATTAAAGTAATATTCTAAGTTGATTTCTCATATATATGGCATCTAAATACATCAACAAAAAAACTCCTCCACAAGGTAGGATAGTGTATGCAGACCTTAACCCTACCTTAGAGAAATTGTTTTATAATGTATGACGTCTAATATATATATATATATATATATATATATATATATATATATATATATAATGTTGGTTTGATTTGGTCTCGAGTTGATTTTTTAAAATTAAAGTTAAAATCAAACCAACCCAAATATAGTTCGAATTTTTTCATCAATACCAAATCAAGTCAAATTAAACACTAATCAAATTCTTTTTCTCGAATTAACTTAATTTGTGATTTAGTTCGATTTTCAATTTAATTTTCTTCGCTCCTAATATAAATAATAAAATATAATATAATTTAAAAAATATAACATAATAGAATGAATAACAATTCAAGAGGATTTCAGGAATCAATGTAAACATATTTTAGATAAGGCCTATGTATTTATATCCGACAGATATATTGAATTCAATATTTGTTCAAACAATTAATGGTATCTTTTTGAAAAGGACAAATACTTTTTTCCGAAAAAAAGAAAATCATAACTTTTATAATAGAGGTGTGAGAAAATTAATGAAAATGATATTTTGATTTCATAAAAGTCCCAATTCTTTAAATTAATACTAATAGAAAAATAGTTTTCTCTTTATATTTAAATAAATAATCAATATCTTTTTTTTTAATATAAAACAACTGTTCACTCCCCCATTCTCAGTCCAACCCAAATGTCATGGGCATTAATCTATCCACAACGAAAAACAACAACGTGCTCTGTAAAGACTAAAGTATATACAAAGGAAAATACACAACACGTGACCTACTAATAAGCTACAGTACATACAATATAATTTAATCTTTCTTAAATTTATTTATTCAATTTTAATTTGATATAAAAAAATAAAAAAAAGAAATGTTATGCCGAAAATGGCTCTTTTTGAAAAAGAAAATAAAAATTAATTCGAAAATTGAAAAGCGATTTAAACTCAATTAATTTGAGAAAAACCAATTCTCGAAATTCGAAAGAAAACAGAGTCGCCACCTAAT
>JAOTQJ010111762.1:0-11039 GCA_025642045.1 Solanum sejunctum | reverse complement strand
TTTCCATGACCAAGAATGTGCGTATAATATGCTAAGAGGCTTGTTTGGGGTCCTTCGGGGTTCTATTGGTCATGTCAAGATATGAAATAGTCTAAAAGTGATGTCCTACTCTAGCCCTAAATGTGATGAGTAGTCTCGTAATGCGTTCTTACATGGTTAGATTATGTAGATCAAAAGTATGTGTTAGTATATGAAATATACTAAGTATGTATGTATGTCATGCATCAAGAAAACGTCATGGTCATAATAATAATATTCATAATATTATCAATGGAATAATGACAAGATATGAATGAAAAATGTATGATTAAAATTATGAATGAAAATATTTGAAACATTTCACAACCTACCACACATACATGTATGGGAATAGGATCATAACTAACAAAAAGACCATGGAAACTATTATATGAAATTCTTTGTTCCTTTTACACTGGAGAAAGAGGAGTCTAATTTACCGACTTGACCCTTACCCTACAGGATCTATCCTAGCAAAATGAGTATCACATGTAAATATAAAGACCTCATTCTTTTGGCTTTATCCAAGCATGGTGAGTATCCTAAGTTCGTGGATCCACTAACTTGATCCTTTATAGGCACATAATCATAAACCTATAATGATAAATAGTTATGAGACATAAAAATTTATATAATGGCCCTTTGGGATAGTCCCCCTCACTCAAGCTTTAGTACTGAGTCAAATCCTACAAAATACATAATCATGCAATAAACATAGTCATTGTCACACTTCAGAATCATGCTTTCATAGTTTGTGGAATAGACATCATAGTTCATTACCATTTCGTAATATAGGAATAGTCCATCTATATGTTTTATATACAGTGTAGGTATACTCCCCATCTTATCAACATTTCATCAAACATTATGGTCTTAGATCATCTTTATCATCAATATTAGAAGCATACTTTAAAAATCTTATTCATGAGAATCATATAATGATCATAGGTAATATAGGCCAAAATATGGGTCTATAGACAATTGAAATATGAATTGAATATAAATCATGTAGGATCAATGGAACTATGATCAAATTAAATCATTGGTAAAGGAAGCCATATCAATTAAATATTCCCTAATCAACACATACTACTAATTCCTTATAATTCAATTGAAAATCATGAAGTTCATATATTCAATCATAATTCATATATAATTAAGTGAATTAATCATGTAATAATCATAATCCAAGCATTGGGAATGATATCATGAATACCCATAAAACAATTTCATATTTGAACTTGAAGAAAATAGAGAGTTTAGGTTAGGCTCCATGGATGGACTGAGTCGATGGATGAAACTCTACATACCTTAAGTAGAAAAACATAGATTTCTAGATGAATTGACTTAAAATCTTTGACCATAAACTTGAAACCCTAGGCTTTAATGGAGAGATTCCCTTGAGAGAGAAAGGACCGAATTTTTAGAGTGATTGAAGAGAAAATGAGTTAGAATAAGAATAGCGGTAGTTTTATTGAGATTAAATCAATTAAGGTGGCTACCAGGGTCAAACAATGTAGTTTAGGAGTTAAATAGGTCAAAAATAACATAATAGCCCTTTGTAATGCCTTGCAAGTTTGAAGTAGAGACGAGCCAAAAGTTGAGAAATTGATCACTGGAATGAAACCACGACACCTAGTTATGGGTCGTTTCTAGGTGCACAAACTATACTAAGGCCTCGTTGATTAGATGTTGGGAAAATTTGAAGACTAGAAGTGAGGTACGAGAAGAGTTTATGGGTCGTAGAGTGTCTAATAGATTGTAAAAGTAGATAATGATGGGGTCTTGGAAATTTGAAGTATAGAATGGAAATTTAAAGGTCCTTATAGCTCGTGGAATATATTATGGACCACAGAATGATTCATAGCTTTTGGAGCTTTTTAGGATATTTTCTAGATCATGGTTCATGATATATAGGATAGTTTGTGGACTCAATTATAAACTGTAGAATGTGTCCATAGAGCAAAATTCAAAGAGAAGAAATAAGGGACCAAAGCTTATGAGACCACGATGCACGGGTCGTACATTCACCTACAACCCATAATCGGGCTTTTGTTGTTCAATTCGGCCAGTTTTAAAAGAGTATTTTCATCATTTCATCACATTCAACACCCAATGCTACATCATTTTGGATTCTTACAAGCCCAATATAAGTTTTTTGCTCGCCTATTTACCCCTATTCCTAAGCTATTCTTCTAAAACCAAGCCCCAATTCTCTCAACCTCGGAAGGCCCTCTATTGAAGGAAAAGCTAAGGTTTTGGGTTTTCTTCTTCAAAGTTGATGATTTATTCTATTCATCTTTAGCTAATGTATATGTATTTGATTTGTGGAGTCCTTCTCACCAGAAAGCTCAAGTTTCTAGATTTTACATTGGGGTCCAAGTTTAATGTATGTTATGAAGTTTTGGTAAATTGATTTAATTGGAAAGTTTATGATGCATTCCTAGTTATATTTGATATATTAGTATCATGTTATGTTTTATGATGAACATTGAGTTTAAATTCTTATTTTTTTTCTAGTTAGGGTTTTACTAAATCTCGTGTACGAATGATATGTGTATATAGCTTATTCTCAAAATCTTTAAGCATGAACCCCCAAGTTTTGTACTAAATCTATCTGAAGGAATATTTTATGGAAGAAAAAAAGTCTTAATCTTTGATATGGAAGAATATTGATGTTTTAATATTAAGGGTTTTCACTTGTGAAGCTATCTTATGTTTATCAAGTTATGAAAGTTATATTACTATGACTCATGATTCAATTGATGATTTTATATGATGAATATCATAACTCTATGTCTAAGAATGGTAGATGATATGTATGTTCGGGGAAGGTTATTTAAGAATACTTTAAGTTGATGATTTCCAATACATTGATGCATTGTCCTCTTGAGTTGCATGACTTAAAGTTTATATGTGTGAAATCCGCACAATCATCATATCAAAAGTTATGAAAGGGAGACATGATCTTCAAAGATGAGAGTTCAATTATAAAGATATGAAAGTTTATGAAAGTTAAAGTTATGTTGTTTTGAATCCCCAAAAGTTATGTTAAAGATAGATCTTTCTTAAAAGAAGGCAAGCCCTACATGTGCGTTTTATGTGAAGATAAGCTACTCCTATATGTTTGTGATGTTAAATCTATTCCTTTAAATTTATGATGATTATGGTTATATATATGTTTTCAAATGTATTCCGTTGGACAACTTAGCATTGAGAAGACTTTGAGATTAAGGCTCATCCACTTAGTTGAGGCATGAACCATTGGAGATGAATCTCACTGTCCCATAACTATGTGCCACCAGAAAAGACCTTATAGTCTATGCTTATATCACTGGATCCATGTAAGCCATAATGTTACTTAAAGATGATATTACAAAGTTACCAATGCTTTTTATTTCTACCTTGGCAAGTATATTCCCCTTCTCTAAATGGAAGGAGTTCATTAGATTTTTCTCAATAGAAGTAGTGCATTGGCATTATTTCAATGAAAGGAGTTTATTGAGCTCCATGTAGTAGCTCACACGGTCTATATTAGTTATGGTCCTCTCCCACATATATATGATATAAAGAAGCTATGTTTCATGCAGCATACTCATACATGTCATATTAAGCTTATATTTTATTGTATATGCTCATGCATTCTATTTATGAACCTTATGGCGTATTGTTTCTTTGCATCTCAGATATGTTCGTGTCTTCTCAAGTCCCCAAGCTGTCCTCTTATAATAATTTATGATGGTTCCTTCTTATCATGTCCAAGGATGTTTATTACAACAAATTAAAGTTCCTATGAATCATCATTTTACAAGTTCAAATGGTACATCTCCTAAAAGTATTTGATTAAGTATTCAAGTATGTGAAGTGATCTCCATTATGACTACTAACATTTTTTATAATAAAATATCTTTTATGGAAAGTGATACATTGGTCACCCAAGGATATTACTATTGAAATTGTACATAACCACGTATGATTTCCTTATTCATGACTATGTTCGTTTATGCATTCTACTAAGTTCTTTCTAAGAGTTGCCTTTTATGTTTTAAATGATATTGGCTCGATTATGACCACCAATGCTCTTTTAAATGTATGATTTTAACATAAGACTCGACATGAATCATTTCATTATTATTCCACCATCTCATGCATTGCATACCAACATAATTGTACATTCAAAGTATTAATGCATACTCTAATGCTTATATGATTTAACCATGTAGGGATTATCACTCCTCGATATCCTCCACATGGCTATCTTTGGATGGCTAAAGATGAGAGTTGGTGAATCCTTTAGTTTGGGGATAACATCCAAGTTTTCTTTCTACAATAATGTATATAGATATTTCAGTTTTTAGTTGTACATTATTTTTGCTATGATTGTAATTGAGGGTGAGCTTGAATATGTCTTAGCCCCCGCCAAGTTTATATTAGAGGTATTGCTGGACATATGTTATGGTTGTATCTTGTTTTTCATCACATTATTGTATGAAGATGTAGACCTTAACTTTATTTTCCTAGTTTTCTATTTTATCTTTATATTGTTACACCTATGAATACTTATGATATGTACGATGGCTTGGGTGAGGCTCCTCCAGGTATCTCATTTGTCGTGTGACGACTATATCCTAAGTCAGGTCATTACGAACTTAGTAACAAAGCATGAGGTTTCGAAGTGGTGCTCGTAGTCCAACGGATCGTGTTGAATAAAGTAGTATTCATAGATGTGAAGCATGCCACATCTATGAGTAGAAAGCTATAAGGCATTAGGAATTGTCTCACTTTTTTCATGATATATGCCATACTTTAGAGATGCCCCTAAGGTTTCCTCTATCTAACATATCATTAATTAACTTTTCTAGATAATGGCTTAACGGAAAATGCCTCAAGCCCCTTTAGATGAGGGACTGGATCATACAAAATTCTTAGCTGCTTTCACTATATTAGCATAAGCGGTGGCCAGTCAAGCCAACCAAGGAGCCTATGTTCCAAATGCTCCCACTCCGGCTTCGAATGTAAAGGACTTCGCTTCGATGAACCCTTTTGAATTTCATAGGTCAAAAGTGGAGGAAGATGCTCAAGAGTTTGTGGATGAAGTGCATAAAGTGTTATATGTTATGCGAGTATCTTTAAAGGAGAAGGTGGAGTTAGAACCCTTTCAATTAAAAAGGGTGGCTCAAATATGGAACACTCAATGAAAAAGTAAGAGGAATGAAGATTGGGGTCCTATATCTTGGGGAGAGTTCAGAGGTACATTACTAGATCAATTCTTTTCTTGGAGTTGAGGAAAGTGAAGATATAAGAGTTTATCAACCTTAGAAAAAGGAAATGTTAGAGTGAGGGAGTATTCTCTCAAGTTCGCCCAACTAACCAAATGTGCTTCATAATTGGTTGTCGAACCCCGTGCTATTATAAGAAAATTTATGTTGTTGTTATTTGATTCGCTTGTTCAAGAGTGCTGAACATCTATGATAGTAAACAAAATGGATATTTTGAGGCTTATGATTTATATAGAATAAATTTAGGATGAAAAGATGATAAAAATTTCAAGAGAATCAAAGAGGACCCATTTTGATGATGATGGATCATCATCTATTAATACTTTGGAGCCTAGGAGAAAAAGGGAGACAAACCCCTATCCTACGTGCAAAAAGTCTGGTGGAATGTATTTAGAGGAGCGATTGATGTGACAAAAAGGTTGCTTTGAGTGTGGTGAGTTAGGGCACAAGAAGAGAGATTGTCCGGTGACCACGAGGAAGGAAAGAGAAAAAGCTTAAAATATCTTTCCTAGTATGCATGCAGTTTTTAAAATATGGTAATGATTGATGCTAGATGATTTCATGGTTGTGATGCTATAGTTGATGTTTTGGTACAAAAGGTTGCATTGAAGTTTTGGCAAAGTGGTATTTTTCATGTTCACATTCATGCATCATTTATTTTAGCCTTGACTTGTTGTTCATTATACATACATATTGAAGAAGTTGATTTTGACTAGAATCTTATGTGCAATTATGAAAAACATATTATGTATGCATTTGAAATGATGTTAAAAGATTTTAAAATCTTGCATGAAAGTGATGATGGGTTGCTATATATGTATGTTTGTTTCCCTCTTATTGTGCTAGCTTGATTAACATTCGAAAATAAATCTTCCCAAGGGGGAATATTGTAATGACCTGCAAGTTTGAAATTGAGATGAGGCAAAAGTTGAGAAAGTATGGGTTGTTGCTTGGTTCATGGACTATAATAAGGCCTTGTTGATTGGATGTTGGGAAAGTTTAAAGACCAGAAAGGAGGTACGGAAGGAGACTTTATAGATTGTGGAGTGTTTAATGGGTCATAACAATAGATTATAGATAGGTTCTTAGAAATTTGAAATTTTGCTAAGTATAGAATGGAACAACAAAGGGCCTTACGGCTTATGGAATGTTTTACAGACCATAAAATGATTCATAGTTTTTGTAACCTATTAGGATATTTGCTAGATCTTGGTTCATGATATGCAGGATGGGTTGTGGACTCAATTACAGAAGGTAGAAAGTATTCGTAGAGCAAAAGTTAGAAAGTAGAAGTAAGGGGCCAAGGCTTACGAGACCTTGAAGTATGGGTCATATATTAATCTACGGCCTAAAATTGGTCCTTTGTTATTCAATTTGGCCAGTTTTAAAAGGAGCATTTTTATCATTTTCTCATATTCTAAACCTAATGCTATGTTGTTATGGCTTCTTACATGCCCTATATCAGTTTTGTACTCATCTATTTACCTCTATTCCTAAACCATTCTTCTAAAACTTAAGTCCGAATCCTCTCAACCTCAGAAGGTCCTCCATTGAAGGCAAAGCTAGGGTTACGGGTTTTAATTTACAAAGTTTATTATTTCTTCCACAGATCTTTGGCTAAGGTATTTTCGATTGATTTGTGGAGTCCTTCACTCCACAAAGCTCAAGTTTCTCAATTTTACTTTGGGGTCCAAAGTTAACTATGAAGTCTTGGTAAATTGATCTAATCAGGAATTTTATGATGCATTCCTAGTTATATGAAGTATATTAGAATCATGTTATGATTTATAATGAATATTAAGTTGAAACTCATGTTTAACCTAGTTAGGGTTTTACTCTATCTCATGTATGCATTATATGTGTATATAGCATGTTTTCAAAATCTTTGAGCATGAACCCCTAAGTTTTGTACCTAATCTAAGTGAAAGAATGTTTTATGGAAGAAAGAAAGTCTGAATCTATGATATGTAAGAATATGATTGTTTAATGTTAAGGATTTTTACTTATGAATTCAAGCTATGAAAGTTATGTTAGAATGATTCGTAATTCAATTGATGATTTCATGAGATGAATCTCATAATTGTATGTCCAAGAATAAAAGAAGATATGTATGATTGTGGCGAGTTGTCTAAGAATTCTTTAAGTTGATGATTTCTAATACATTTACATATTATCCTCTTGATTTGCATGGTTTAAAGTTCATATGCATTAAATCCACCCAATCATCATATCAAAGGTTATGAAAGGGAGACATGATCTCCAAAGAAGATGGTTTAATAATAAAGTTATGAAAGTTTATGAAAGATAAATTTATAGTGTTTTGAATCCCTCAAATTTATGTTAAAGATAGATCCTTCCTAAAGAGGGAAAGCCCTACATATGGATTTATGTCAAGATGAGCTACTCGTATATGTACATGATATTAAAGTTATTCCTTTAACTTTATGATGATTATGGTTATATATATGTTTTCAAATGTATTTCTTGAGATGACCTGGCGTCAAAAGGACTTTGAGATTAAGGCTCATCCCCTTTGTTGAGGCATGCTCATTAAAGATGAATCTCACTGTCCCATAACTATGTGTCACCATAGGATCCCTTGTAGGTTATGCTTAGTTTAGTGGATCAACGTATGCCATAATGTTCCTTAAAGATGCTATTGCAAAGTTACCAAAGTTTTGGTTATCTGCATTGGCAAATAGATTCCCCTTCTCCCAATAGAAGGAGTTAATTGGACTTTTCCCACTGGAAGGAGTGCATTAGCCTTTCCCAAATGGAAGGATTCATTGGATTACATATAGTAGCTCACATTTTCTATGTCGGTTATGGTCCTCTCCCACATACATATGGTAAAAAAAACTATGTTTTATGTAAGTTTTCACTAATGCATGTCATTTCAAGCATATATTCTATTATATATGCCTATGCATCCTATTTATGAAGCTTATAATGTATTGTTGCATTGTATCTCATATATGTTCATGTTCTCCTCATGTTTCCAAGATGTCTTCTTATGATAATTTATGATGATTCCCTCTTTTTATGTACAAAGATGCTTGTACTATGAAAAGTGTATTAAAGTTCTTGTGGATCATGGTTTTACAAGTTCAAATGGTACATCTCCTAAAAGTATTTGATTACATATTCAAGTTTGTGAGGTGATCTCCAATATGACTACTAATGTTTCTTTTATAATAAAAAGGTCTTTTTTAAAAAGTGATGCATTGTTCACCTAAGGATATTACTATTGGAATTGTAGATAACCACATATGATTTCCTTATTCATGACTATGTTTATTTATGCATTCTACTAAGTTCTTTCTAGAAGTTGTCTTTTATGATTAAAATATTGCCTTGATTATGACTACCAATGCCCTTGTAAATGTATTAGTTTAACATAAGATTTAGTATGAATCATTTCATTATAGTCCCATCATATCATTCATTGCATACCTACATACCAGTACATTCAAAATATTGATGCATACTTCTTTGTCTATATGATTTAATCATAGGTACTAGTACTCCTCGATATCCTTCACGTGAATAGCCTTGTATTGTTGAAGACTAGAGTTGGTGAGACCCCTAGTTTAGGGATGATATCCTAGTTTTCTTCTTTCAATGATGTACATAGACATTTCAGTTTCCAGTTATATATTTCTTTAGCTATGATTGTAATTGAGAGTGAGCATGAACATGTTCTAGCACCCTTCAAGTTTATGTTATAGGTTGTGTTGGACATATGTTATGGTTGTATCTAGTTGTTCATCACATTATTATTTTAAATTGCATCCCTTGGCCCCGTTTCCCCTAGTTTTCTACTTCATCTTTACATTTTTATGCGTATGAATGCTTATAATATGTAAGATGGCTTGGGTTAGGTGCCTCTGAGTTTCTCATTCACTGTGTGATGACTAGGCCCTAAGTTGGGTGCATTACACATTCATTAGAAATCCTATCGGACCTATCCATGACACAATATATGAGTCATAGGTTGAAGTATGACTTGTACTTAAGGGTTTCATCCTATTGAAAATGTTTTATGAAAATGGCCTCAGAATCTCCATTTACAAACCCTTTCTATCACCTCTCAACTTTGAGAATTTCAACTTATATCAGAGCCAAGAAAGTGGAGATGCTGGCTTATACTTCCATTTACAAGTATTAATTAGTACTCATAGATTTTCTTGCATACTTAGTGTCACGACCCAAGCCTAGGTCCTAGACGTGACATAGTGAATGGGGAACCCGAAGGGACCCCAAATAAGTATCTTAGCATATCATCACACATCCTTGGATGCGGAAGCATAAAAAAAGATATATTCAATTAAAGTAAGGGCAATGGGACTAAGGAACACTTGCATAAACATCAAAGTCAAAAGTCACAAATCAAGCTCATACATAGTACACACCTTGGCAACATACACCTCTAAAACATAGAAAGAGCGGGGACCTAGACAAGGTAACCGAGCTCACCCTCATAGTCAAATATAACATAAGGTAGTGTCTCAATATATAGATGATAGGGAAAAGACATAACCAAGTCCTTGAAATGGAGGACTCACTACAAGATTGGAGTAGCACTGTCTAACCATGTGGAAGAGGAGGATGATCAACTCGGGCACCGGTCCCTACACAGTGATATCATGTAGGCAAGAGTATGCGCTCGTACGTTCAAATGTACTAAGTATGTAGGATGCAATGCAACAATAGATAGGTATCACAATCAAAAATGCAAGATGGTAGGCATTAGACATAGTATAGCAATATAGCATTTATGAACAATGCATAAGTAAAACAAACTAAGTAAATCATGCTTATATAGAATATAATATTTGAACAATGAGACCAAGCTAGCTCTCTAAGGTACAAACCCCTCGCCAGGTTGGTGATGATCGCACCCATCACCCTAGTGAATGAGTATAAGCCCCCATCTGGTTGGTGATGATCGCACCCATCACCCTAGTGAATGAGTATAAACCTTCATCTGATTGGTGATGACCACAACCATTACCCTAGTAAATTAGTATAAACCCCCATCCGGTTACTCAGTGCTTTCCCCCGAGTTAGGCATGGTCTATGCAACACGTTATATAGGATTCATCATAAGCTTTAATGCAATATCTAATATAGTAATAATCATGTTCATAAGATCATTTCATCATCATATAATCATCGCTTTGGACTTCCAATTCCTCAAGAAACCATAATCGGATATTTTATCAAACACCTTGGGGTGTATAATGGGGATAAAAGAGCATGCAATTTATGGATGAAATCATGTAGGAAAATCAATGATAAAACCTTCAATCAACACCTTGCAATGCCCGCAAGACATTCATATCAAAACCCCTCATTAAATCCAACATTAGATCCAGGGTTTTGAAAAGAATCCTTAAATCCAGATGAGGGTTTTGGGACTTAGTTTTTTTAGAGTAAAATAAGACTTAGTGTGGGAATGGATTTTGGGAAATGTTTAGAGTGATATAAGAGTAAAATAATTCTAAGTATAAGTTAAAATATGCTTGGTAAATTTAGGACCAATATTTAGAAAAATATTGAGCAGGCTAAAAAATGACAGCGCCCAGATACACATCTCCACGTCGCCGAGGCGACGCGGAAAGCACTCTAGAAATTGCACCATGTGCAATTTCATAAATTGATTTCTTTGCTTTAACAAATCAATATTAAACCCTTGTCACCCTAATTTGGACCCGCCCCCCCCCCCCCGAAACAAGAATA
>JAOTQJ010111751.1:0-11039 GCA_025642045.1 Solanum sejunctum | reverse complement strand
CAATCCATCGGTGCTAAGTCGTCATCCCACAAGAATACTTATAATATACATATACATACTTTCAAAGAGGCAATAGTCATTTTTCTTTCCAAATCATTTCAATGCACAATTGGGTTTTGAAAGCCAAACACCATTCACAATAATTAATACTTAGGCACAAATGCCAAAATCATAATTTCTTAGCCATAATATCTATGTATATGAATAGCCATTCATACACAAAATGGTACAAGCACCCTAAAAGCTCAATGATCTAAAAACCAAAGACATATGTATGACCACATTATTGTCATAATCAACATTTTGCCAAATTTGTACCATAAAATAAAATTGGGTTTAACTCATAACATAATTTCTCAAAATAATCCATGTACGTGAATGCATATGTTATGATCAATGAGAGAAACTCAATCTAAAATTAATATTTATAATATAAAATTAAAGTGAAAACATAATTAATTCATATTTAAATCCATAGTGTAATCTCTCATGCATAAATAATTCAAAAGGGGGACATGCATGCTTATAATTTCATAAACCCATAGAAAATCCTCACATAATGGTTTAAATCACATTAAAATCATCAAATATACACTATCCATGCATCAATAGAATTTTAGGAATCATAATATTCAAAACCCCAAATTAAAGTAAGCAAAATCCATGTGGATTTTCTTAAAAATAGTTTTGAGTCTCCTCGATTGGAAGGAATCAAGGATCAACCCTCATCCACATAAATCCTACTAGCACTAAGGAATAATACAAGAAATATCAACTCTTGAGCCTACAAATCACCCCACTCAAATCATCGGTCATAATATTGGACTTACTTAAGATCAACTAAGTCCTAGGCGAAACAATAGAAGAGAACTTATTCACAAACTCTGGTAATAGCCCACTACGCCCCAAGAAGCTCTAACCAAAACAAGTCAAGGTCTAGGCTAATCTCTAATCACCTTTGCCTTACTAGGGTTCACCTTAATACCATCACCCGGCATAACACGACCTAGGAATACAACCTCTTACAACCAAAATGCCCATTCCTTCAATTTAACATCCAACCTTATTCCTTAAACTTTATTTTACTACCCTCAAAAGACTCGCATGCACTGCCTCATTAGGGAATACAAACTATCATATCATCACCAAAACCACCATAACCCTAATAGAGTAGAGGTTAAAAGATCCTATTCATGAGACTTATAGGTATAACCGGCGCACTAGTCAAACCAAAAGACACTACCTCAAATCTAAAATATCGCAAAGGGACATCCAAGTCCTCATCTATGACCAATAACAATTCTATAGACAAAGCAACTTAGGTCCAACACCTCCAATTCTAAGATAGTAAATGTGACCCCTTAGAGACCAATTGTACCTTATGAAAAGAAATGGACCTACCTCCCTTGCTACCATTTAACAACCAATCCAACCCTAGTATGACATCAAAATCCACTGCACCAACTCTAGCAAGCCGCAAGCACGACCTAATGCAATATGAACCTGGATCAATACCTATGAACCTCCTAACAATGATATACTCAACAAAAGGATAGAATCCACAGTCCAGACAACAACTTATTACACAAGACACCCCATTAGTAACCCAAAGAATAAAGAAATAAACAATGGCACACCGACCCCAATAATGCACACACATCAAAATCGAGGAAACTTCAACTTACCAATAATAGCATCGGACACCTCATCTCGTCCTTGAGCCACTTGATCAACATGACCATCTCGATCCAAAAGTCGACCACCCTTATACTTCCCTTGGACACATGGACAATCCACTAGCTTGTGACCCACTTCATTACATCCATAACAAGCATTGGTCTTCATCACGCATGGGCCACCATAATACCTGTCATACCTTTGACATTTGGGATTAGTCATCACACCATCACCCCCTTTACTTCTAATGTGTCTATGAGGATAATCCTTCCTCTTATGCCCCACTTCACCGCAATCATAACAAGCATTGGTGCCCTTGTAACTTGGGCCCCTATGAACCTGCTCACAGCTTGGACATATGGCATCACCTCTATCCTTGAGATTTTGTAAATTTCCTTCAACATGGGCCCTCTTGGCCTCACTACCTCTCCTCCTACCATTTGAAGTCCTAAAAGCACCCACTTGTTGCTCAAGGTGAGTTGCCAATTTCAATGCCGCTTTGGCCACTTTCCAAAGATCTTCATAAATCTCCATATTTGTCTTATCACTATCCTGGGTAGCTTGAGACATGTCTTGGAATGTAACAGTTAGGGGGGTAGCAATAAACCTTAGGGGATCTAACTCTATCACATGACATGGATCAGAAGAAGTAAAATATTTCCTAGACCACCCCATAGCCTCCTATTCATAGTTATGGTACACAACACAACCACGAATAAGATAATAATCGACAGGGTGTATTGGACTTTGAGGATCTATCAACTTAGTGCTCTGATACAAAGTTTTTTACGATCAAAGCCTAAGGCCTAAATGTGACATGGCGCAAGGGGAACTCGAAAGGACCCCAAGCAAGCCTCATAAAGCATCATTATATATCCTTGGTCGCAGAAGCAATAAATCAAGCATTAAAGATAAAAGAATAGGAAAAACAGGGCTAAGGGAAAAGATTGCACAATATCATGGTCAAAAGACAAGAGTTAAACTCATATCATAGATACTTAACGTGTCCAATAAGAGTGGGGGCCAAGACAAAGTAACTGGGCTCACCCTCATAGTGAAAATAAGCAATAAAGATGAATGTCTCAATACATAATAGAAGAAATATGGAGTAGGTCTCCGTAGTGGAGGACTCACCAACTAGCTTGAATAGCACCGAACAAGCCACGTAGAGGAGAATGATCAACTTAGGCACTAGTTCCTACATGGTGACATCATGTAGGCATAGAGTATGCATTAGTATGTTTGAATGTACTAAGTATGTAGGATGCAATACAATAATAGATAGGCATCATAATCAAAATGCATAATATTAAGCAGTAGGCATAATATTAAGCAAGAGGCATAATATATAATATAATATGTATGATCAATGCTTAAGTAAAACATGCTTAAGTGACTCATACTCATATGGGATATCATATATGTAGAAGAGACCAAGCTGACTATTCGAGGTATAAAACCCTTGGTGGTTGTGTGGTATAACCTCTCACATGGTTGATGGTAATCACACCATACCAACACAATGATGAAAGTATAAATCCCTCGCATGGTTGATGAGTATAAACACCCAACATGGTTACCCGGGCTCTTGTCCCCCTGGATCGGATATGGTCTAAAGCAACACTTTATATAGAGTATATCAAACCAATAGCTATCATTCAGATCTGATGCTAGAATGATAGCTATTGTTGTAGGCAAACTTAATCAACGGAAGATGGTTATCCCAACTACCTTTAAGATCCCACAGACATTCACTAAGCATATCCTCAAGGGTTTGGATTGTCCTCTAGGCTTGGCCATCCATTTGAAGGTGGAAGGCCGTAGAAAGCTTAACTCTAGTACTAAGACCCCTTTGGAAAAATCTCCAAAAATGTGAAGTAAATTGTGCCCCACGATCTGATATGCTAGACAAAGGAACCCCATGCAACCTTACCTAGTGATGAATGTACAACCTTGCATAATCTTCAGTCTCATATGTGGTCTTAATTGGTAGAAAGTGAGCCGATTTTGTCATCCTATCAACGACAACCCAAATGGAATCAAAACCGTTTCTAGTCTTGGGATACCCAACCAAAAAATCCATATTTATCTCCGCCCACTTCTAAGTTAGAACCCCAATGTCTACTTGTTGACAAGTATGACAACTGGAAATGAATTTGGCAATGTCCCTCTTCATGCCTCCCCACTAATACACATCCCCCAAGTCTCTATACATTTTGGTGGAACCGAGGTTGATAGCATCAGAAGAGTTTGGGCCTCATCAAGGATCCTTTCTATCAAACCATCAGCACATGGTACACACAACCTACCTTGGTACCTAAGGGAACCATATCCCCCTTGGGAGAAAACCTCTACTTGCCCTCTTTCACCAAGGCCTTCAATTCTAACAAGGAGGGATCAAGATCTTGTTTTTCCATCACCTCATCAATCAAAGAAGACTTAGAGCCATCAACAACAACCACACCACTATTACCGTCCTCTTCCAACGTAACGCCCAACCTAGCTAACCGATACACCTCCCTAGCCTTCTCCTTCTCACTACCATCAATATGAGCTAAGCTCCTCATGGATACCCTACTCAAGGCATCCACCACCATATTTGCCTTACCGGATGATAATGCACACTCATATCATAGTCCTTAAGAAGTTCTAATCATCACCTTTGTCTCAAGTTGAGTGAAGACATATTGGAGGCTCTTACGATTGGTGAACACATCAATATGCACCACAAGTAATAATGCCAAATCTTGACTGCAAACACAACGGTGGCTAATTCAAGATCCTGGGTAAGGTAGTTCCTTTCATGAACTTTGAGTTTTCTAGAAGCATAGGTTATCACCTTACCATTTTACATCAACACACCACCCAAACCAACCTAGGAAATATCATAATACACAACAAATCCCTCAAGCCCATCCGGTAGTGACAATATAGGAGCGAACACAAGCTTATCTTTCAAGGTTTGGAAGCTCCTCTCACATTTTCCGTTCCACATAAACTTAACCTTCTTTTGAGTTAATTTTATCATACGGAAAGCAATACAAGAGAACACACCCACGAACCTCCAATAGTAGCCCGCTAGGCCCAAGAAACACCTAATATCTTACGAGATTAATTGTCTAGGCCAATTTCTAATCACATCGATCTTCTTTGGATCCATCTCCATACCATTACCCGACACCACATGTCCTAGGAAGGCAACCTCCCCTAACCAAAATTCACACTTTTCATATTTAGCATACAATTGTTCCACCCTAAAGCTTTGCAACGCAACCCTCAAATAAGCCCTATGCTTTTCCTCACTACGAGAACAGATAAAAATGTCATCAATGAAGACCACAACAAAGTAATTAAGGTAGGGTCTGAAGACCCTATTCATTAGGTCTATGAAGATGGTCGGTGAATTAGTCAACCCAAAGGACATCATAACATACTCATAATGCACATATCTAGTCCAGAAGTCCATCTTGGGAATATCACACTCCCTCACTTTCACTTGATGATACCTGGACCAAAGATCAATCTTAGAGAAATAACTAGCCCCTTGCAATTATTCAAATAAGTCATCAATCCTTCGAATAGGATACCTATTCTTGATAGTGACCCTATTGAGTTGCCGGTAGTCAATACACATCCTAAGGGACCCATCCTTTTTTGTAACAAACAACACTGGAGCACCCTAAGGTGATTGGCCAAGTCTA
The DNA here is from genome assembly GCA_025642045.1 of Solanum sejunctum. Taxonomy (NCBI): domain Eukaryota; kingdom Viridiplantae; phylum Streptophyta; class Magnoliopsida; order Solanales; family Solanaceae; genus Solanum; species Solanum sejunctum. The sequence continues at coordinate 5,661 of JAOTQJ010111751.1, read as the reverse complement.
ATAAATCCTTTCTCCAACAAGTTCCTCAATTGTTCCTTCAACTCTTCAACTCCGTCGAGGCCATACTATAAGGTGGAATAGAGATGGGTTGAGTATCGGGGAGGTCTATGCCAAAGTCTATTTCCCTTTTGGGAGGAACACTGGAAAGGTCATTTGGGAAGACATCAAGAACTTTATTTACAACTGAAACTGACTCTATAGGAAGGACTTTAGACTCCACATCCCTAACCCTCACAAGATGGTAAAGATACCCCTTAGAAGTCAACTTACGGGCTTTAATGCAAGAGATGTATCTACTTTTAACCACTACATCCTGCCTTTCTCACTCAAGCATGAGCTCATTTGAAAATTGAAACTTGACCCTACGGGTTTGACAATCAATAAAAGCATAGTAGGCATAAAACTAATCCATCCCAAGAATGATATCAAAATCACCATGTCTAACTCAACAAGATCACAAGGCAAAATTTTATGCAAAATGCAAATAGGACAACTTCTATAAACTTTCCTAGCAATAATAGATGCACCAATAGGAGTAGACACCTCATATGACTCATTCAATAACATGGGGTCAACATGGAACTTTTAGGCAACAAAGGGGGTAACAAAAAAAGGGCGGCACTCGGATCAATCAATGCATACACATCAAAGTCAAAGATTTTCAACATACCAGTAATAACATTCGGGACTTCATCAACCCCTTGCCTTCCATGCAAAGCATAAAAATGATTGTATCTTGGGGCACCATCTTGTCGTCCATCTCTCTCCAATAGGACCGCATTAGCACCTTATTGACATACCTCCTTGTACTTGTTGCAGTTTCAAGGGCAATCTATAGCCTTATGCCCCAAGTCACCATAACCACAACAAGCACCGATATTCTTCAAACATAGGCCACCATGACCCTTACCACACTTCAGACACACATCAATAGGAGCTACACCCCTAATACCACCGGCTCTAGGAAGATCTTTTGTAACCCTCTTATCAAATGCATGAGTAGGCCTTTGGCCTTGATGAAAACAGTCATTACTTTGTAACTTAACCTCAAAATGGGTCCTCTTGGACTCATTCCCCCTTCTCTTTCTCAATTTCTCCTCTTCCATTTGCTCGGCATAGGCCATCAACCATGACAAGTCCATGTCACTAATCAACATGGTGGACCAGTATTCTTCACTAACCAAGTCGAAAACACCCATCACAAATTTATTCATCCTAGATCTTGAGTCGACCACTAAATGTGGAACATATTTCAAATGTTGGGTAAACATGAGGGAATACTCCCTCACACTCATGAACTCTTGTCTCAAATTCATAAATTCCACCAACTTAGCCTCCTGAGCTCAAAAGGGAAGAACAGATTAAGGAAAGCCATTTTGAACTCCTCCCAAAGCACCACAAAGCCAACTCCCTTCTCTTTCTTCCATTGATTGTACCATATTTGTGCTATCCCTTTGAGTTGGTATGTCACCAACTTCACCTTTTTATTCGGCCCAACACCCATGATAGACAAAATCTTATAGACCTCATCAATGAACACTTTGGAGTCCCCACTCACTTTTGACCCATGAAATTCTGGGGGATTCATTCTCATGAAGTCCCTTACCCAAGAGGTCGATGTAGGAGCATGATGAGCTTAGGCCCCTTGGTTGGCTTGATTAGCCACTACTTATAGAAGCAAGGTGAAAGAATCTCTAAGCTTTCCATTGGTCGGTTGCTCTTCGGCCGTGTGGGCTCATCTTCCCCTCGTATTAGGCATGATCTAGCATAGTAAAGAGTAATCATTAGGGGAGAAAGGTTAATCCAACTCTATAGCATGACTTAAAACCTGAAGAAGGAAAACATTTCCTAAAATATTTCATAGCCTCCTACTCATAGTTATGGTGTACAACATAACTATGAATAAGACTCTAATTCACGTGGTGTGTTGGACTCCAAGGATCTAATAACCTAGTGCTCTGATACCACCTTTGTCATGATCCAAGCCTAGGGCCTAGACGTGACCGACGAATGGGGAACCTAAAGAAACCCCAAACAATCCTCAAAGCATACCATTACACACCCTTGGTTGCAGAAGTAATGACAATAAGAGATAAATGTAAACAAGGGGAATAGGGACTAAGGATAACTTCCATATCATGAACATCAAGAGTCAATAGAGTCAAAGCTCATAGCAATGGTACATAACAAGTCCAACAACACCTCTACTATATAGATAAGAGCGGCGGCCAAGAAAAAGCAACTGGGATCAGCCGCATAATTAATACATAAGTTAAAGAGAAAGTTTAAATACGTAACAAGAGATCATAAGTAACATCCCTGGAATGGAGGACTCAACAACAAGCTTGAAGGAAGCCACACTAGCCACATGGAGGAGGAAGAGGATCAAGCAGTGTGCTGGTTCCTACATGGTGATATCATGTAGGCATAGAGTATGCGATAGTAAATTTGGGCATACTAAGTATGTAGGACGCAATGTAACAAAAGGTAGACATCATAGATAAAATGCATAATCATAAGCAATGAATAGCATACAATAATATGACATGCATGAATGAGGCTTGAAATAAAATCATGCTTATATAGATCATAATACGAGAGTAAGGAGTGACTATTTTAGTGCAAGCCAAGGCCTACCACCCCTTTGGATAGACGCATGAGGTACTAAACCCTTCATAAGGTTGATGGTGTACAAACCCCCGATCGAGGTTGACGGCGTACTAAACCCCCATCGAGGTTGATAGAGTACAAACCCCCCCATCAAGGTTGATGGGTACCAACCCCCAACAAGGTTACCTATCATGGCCTACCACCCCCCGAGCTAGGTGACTAAGGTAATAACTCCTCAATAGGTTACTCGGGCCTACAACCCCCGAGCTAGGCTTGGTCCCCAACCCTATATAGAGATATATCATACATACATACATATATACATACATATACACATACACACACAAACACTTTTCATCATCATATACGTATATTCTTTTTCATCATTATTTCATCATCATATAGTCATTTATCTCATAAGACATACATTGGACCTTCAATTCCTCAAGAATCCACAACTAGGCATTTTATCAAGTACCTAGAGGGTGTGTAATGCTAGTGTAAAACCATGCAATTCAAGAGTGAAATCATGCTAGAAAAATCAGTGTAAAGTCATCAATAGATACTTGATAACATCCTCAAACAATATATATCAAGATCCTTCATCAGTTCTCACAATAGACCCTTGTTTCAAAGCTCCAAACATAGTAAAATAGTCACAATTTCATAAACCCAACATAGTGTACAGTGATTTTCATAATAGATAAGACCTATGAATAAATCAACTTTAAATCATGCAATTTTGAGTAAAAAGAGTTTGGGTATCATGGGTGAAAGGAACTCATGAAAGAAACCCACATACCTTAGCTTTAAAGATGAACTTGATGAAGATTGGAGATGGAGACTTGAAGCTTGAAGAAGAACCTTGAGATTTGGAAAGGATTTTGAGTCTTGAGTTTAGGAGTGAAAACTTTGACTAAGTATTAGAGTGAGTATTGGGGAATGTTTAGGATGATATGAGGGTGAAAAATGGTTAAGTATAAGCTTTTTCACGTTTGGGACCACTTAGGCCCAAGACTTAAAAGTCTTAGACTGAGTTAGAAAAAGAAAACAGGCCATTTTTTTGTACTATGGCGCATCGCGGAAGCGACGTGGATTTGCCACTAGAAATTGCATTCTTGAAATTTCATAATTGCTAATCTTTCGCTCTTAAATCGGGGTTAGATGTTTCTCCCTCTAATTTTTACCCAATTAACTAGAATATGAAGTCGAACTTTTGATATCGCGCACGAATTTTGAGATACATGAAAATTATAATTTTGAGTACTTCTAAGGCACTTTTTGGTATCGTTTCAATATTATTCTACCTTTTTTTGTTTAATTCAACTATTTTACATACTCGTACATTCCACATACTGACGTTCCCTTTGGATTGCATTGTTTTATGATATAAAGGCTAGTACTAAAGATTATCAGCAGGCGCATCATTGAGAATCTGAGCATTTCAGCAGAGCCAGTAAGCCTCCTTTAGTTCGGAGGATCATTGCATTTATTTTTATCTTGCTTATTAGAGTTAGACTTGAGCAAATTTTATTTTATTTTGAGGTAGTCATAGGTCTATCATTGGCGCCGCTTGATAATGACAGAGGCTTCATAGACAAGAGTTGAGTATTGATGTTGAGACTTGTTGAGCTAGTTTCTTTCGTACTAGCTTATTTATTTAATATAATATTTGAGTTATAGATTTCTCATTCTTATCTTTAGTCTTCCGCTGATTTTTCTGAGTTATATATTGAATGAATAGATATGATGAGGCCAAGTGATTCGATTGGGACTAGCAATAATATCTGAGTACGGCCACATCTAGGATACTCTCCCGGAGCATAACATAATATTAGCAAAAAGATTATAATAAATGAAAAAAATATATATTTAATGTAAGAAAAAATTAATTCAGTATTTTATAATACTAATTACTATGTTAGCATATATACTCCACATGTATCATAGAGGTGAAAAAATAGTAAGCTGAAAGTATGAGCATTTATTACCTTGCCCATTTTGTCTTATAGCAATAAGCATTGTACCCCAGCATATTTCTTTCAGAAAAGTACGATCCACCACTAATGTAGTTTGCAATAGTTACACACTTGAATAATTGCATTTAATGCTATAAAGAGACACGAAAAAAAAAATCATTGTCTTTGGTATCTAGCCTTACTATTGTCCTTGGAGTGGAGTATTTCAACATGTATAAGTTTGTGGGTAATTGCACGTATGAATCTTTGGGTTGCCTCTCAATAGTTTAATTTTTTTTTTCTTTGCTTGTCATGCTTGCATATAGGTCAAGTTGATACTATGAGGTTTCTTAATATCTCTTTGTACATCTATAGGTGTGTAGATAATTCTTGAATCATTCAGTTTGTCCGTAGAATACCGACAATAAATAATACAAAAATATTCTCTCTGCACAATAATTTTCATGTTATGAGAAGGTGTGAACATTTTTTAAATTTGGCATTCGAAAGAATCTTGATTTTTGTATATTTCTTGATTTAAGATTCCATCGACATGTGTCTTGTAGACAAATAATTGTATACCTGTACATGAAGCATGTGAAAAATCTTATGATACCTAGAGAATATATATACTGTGAGAGTATCAATGACTAATGATTATTTTGTGAACATTGAAATCTTAATGATATCACTACAACATATGAATATACTATCTTGGTATTATTAAAATTTTACACCTCATTTTTTGGTATATAAATACATGTGAGAAATCTTAACAATACCAACATAGTATATACACACTATAATAGTATCACTAACTAAATGAGTAGGTTGTGAACAATGAAACCTTAATAATACCACTATAATACATAAATACTTGGTATCAATAAGGATTTTATACCTAATCACTTTGTATATAAATTAATGTGAGAAACCTTGATGATCCCAATATAGTATATATACACATTGTAACGATATCACTAACTAAAATGAGTAGTTTGTGAATAATTAAATATTAATGATATCACTATATGAATATACTTTCTTGGTATCATTAAGGATTTTATGCCCCATTCTTTGTATATGAATGTAT
>JAOTQJ010111740.1:0-11039 GCA_025642045.1 Solanum sejunctum | reverse complement strand
GCATAAGCAATTACCCTACCATGTTGTGTTAGTACACACCCTAAGCCAACTCCTGAAGCATCACAATACACTACATATCCCTTGGTGCCGTCTGGAAGTATTAGCACAGGTGCAGAAGTTAGTCTGCTTTTCAACTCTTAGAAGCTCCTTTCACATGCATCATTCCATTGGAACTTAATTGCCTTATGTGTCAACTTTGTTAGAGGTGCAGAAATAGAAGAAAAACCTTTAACAAACCTCCTCTAATAACCTACCAACCTTAGGAAGCTCTGAACTTCCGCGGGTATTGTTGGTCTTGGCCAATCTTTCACAGCCTCTATCTTTTGTGAATTAACCATTATTCCCTTATTGGACATAATATGACCCAAGAATGCCACTGATTTTATCCAAAATTCACATTTAGAAAACTTGCCAGACAACTGTCAATTACGAAGAACTTGTAACACTTGTAGTAAGTGATTTGCATGGTCATCTTCTGATCTTGAATATACCTAAATGTCATCTATAAATACTATCATGAATACATCCAAGAATGGCTTAAATATCCTATTTATCAGATCCATAAAAACCGTTGGTGCATTCGTTAGCCCAAATGACATAACAAGAAATTCAAAGTGACCGTAGCGTGTTCTGAAAACTGTCTTGGGTATATCTTTCTCCTTCACCCTTACTTGGTGATAACTTGATCTCAAATCAACTTTTGAAAAGCATTTGGCACCCTCTAACTGATCAAATAAATCATCAATCCTGGAGGGGGGGTATTTATTCTTAATTGTCACCCTATTTAGTTGTCGATAGTCAATACACATCCTCAAGGTGTCATCCTTTTTGCGGAAAAATAACACTGGTGCACCCCAAGGGGACACACTAGGTCTTATGAAACCCTTCTCAAATAAGTTTTTTAACTGCTTTTTCATTCATGCAGTTTTGCAGGAGCCATTCTATATGGAGGGATGGAAATAGGTTGAGTTCCAGGATGTAAGTCAATACCAAAATCTATTTCTCATTCTAGAGGTAAATCTAGAAGTTCTTCAAGGAACATATCAACAAATTCATTCACCACTGGAACTGATTGAAGAGTTGGCGATTTTGCCCCCCATATCCCTTACTCTAGCTAAATAACATATATACCCCTTAGATATCATCTTTATTGCCTTAAAATAAGAGAGAAACTTTCCATTTGGTGCCCCAATATTGCCTTCCCATTCAAGAACTGCCTCATTTGGAAAGTGAAAGTACACTCTCTTAGTTCGACAATCCATGGTGGCATAGCAAGAAGCCAACCAATCCATATCCACTATAACATCAAATTCCTCCATTTCTAGCTTAATAAAGTCAGCCAATATGTCACGATCACAAAACGTTACTACACAATCATAATAAACCCTTCTACCTATTATAGATTAACTGGTTAGTGTGGACACTTCAAATGGTTTGTTTAATAATTTGGGTGTTCTCTTAAGCTTTCGAGAAACTAGTGGAGAGATGTATGATAGTGTAGAATAAGGGTCAACTAATGCATATACATTATATGAAAAGATGAACAATGTACCTATGACCACAATGGTTGAAGCTTCCAAATTTCGCCGACTCCCTAAATCATAAGTTTGATTCTGGACTCCGCTAGAGCTAGTTGCCCCTCTAACACCACTACCATGACCTGTACATGCTTGCTGACCCCTACCTAAGGGAGGAACTGATGATTATAATTCAACAGCTGATCCAGTATATTGTGTTATATCCCTCATACGTCTCCTTGGCAATCTCTCATCATATGCACTAGCGCACCACACAAATAACAAATGTCTAGCCCAACCCAACATATACCTGAATGACTTTTTCCATACTATTTACAAGGCTGCTTAGGAGTCATTTGCTAGCCTATCGAATGTCCTGTTGTCCATGCACCTTGTCTCTCACCATGTTGACCAAATGAATTACTTCTAGATCCTTGAAGTTTCGGTAGAGCACCAATTGTAGAGTAGGAGGATGATATCCTAGGCGGTCTATTAGAAAACTGACGCGTAGGCTCTCCTTGGGATGCTATGATCTACCCCATAGATTTGGCCCTTTTAGCATGCCCCCTTTCCAACTCTTGTGTCCTTCTTTGCCTCTGATCCTCTAATTTTTTTTCAAAATCTTGCATCCTTGCAATATCCATGTCTTTATTCAAGGAAGCAATGGTATACCTCTGAATAGATACGTATCCAATCTATCCATATATAGATGAACTCTATCTGCCATAGTAGCAACTACATTAGGAGCATACATGCTCAGGGAATTAAATTGAAGGCTATACTCCTTCACACTCATATTTCATTAGTGGAGGTTCAAGAACTGATCTGCATGAGCCTCTCGGATCTCTGATGGAAAGTAATAGTGAAGAAATGCCTCTTTAAACTCCTTCCAGGTAGTTATTGGTGCATATATGTCCTTAAATTGCTTCCAATCTTCATACCATAACATAGCCACACTTTTGAACATATATATTGCTAACTCGACAGCTTCTGTACCACTCACATCTATAACATTTAAAGTGCATTAAATCTGATCAATAAAGTCTTATGGATCTTCATTAGGATCTAACCTAGTGAAGGATGGAGGGTCCAAATTAAGGAAGTCACATATTGTCGTGCTAGCTACCCTATTCGAACGACCTGCACCTATAACTAGACCTTCATGTCATTGACCTTAACCACTAACTATATGAGTCAAAAGTTGGACGGCATTTCTCAGATCCTGACTATGTTTCTCAAATCCTGCACGGTAGCATCGATAGGTGGTTCTAGGGTAATTTCTGTACTTCCTAGTTCATCAGGAGCTAAAGGAGTTGGCAATGTCTATGATAGAGACCCATCTTGAGCCTCATTTAATTGTCTTATCTGACGGGGTCTACCAACCACCACTTCTATTCCTTCCTTTTACCTTTGTTTTTCCTAGTTTCTGGCAAACTTGCAGAACAAAGCAATTAAGGGTTAAACACAATCCACTTATTAGACTTAATTGTGTGGCACGATCTAAAGAATGAAAAGAAACTGATAAATCCTAAATTGCACATAGCCTCCTGCTTATAAATATTGTGCTCAACACATTGACAAACAAGATTCTGCATAGACACGGCTTTGCAGACTCTGTAGGACGACCTGCTCTGATGCCATTTCTGTCACGCTCGAAGTCCTATGAAGGCAGACTGGCATCCATTCCCAATAAGGCTCGGGAGAACCAACCTGTATCCATGCACTTCCCATACATATTATAAGGGATTTCTACATTCAACATCCTTTCAAGAAAGTAAATAGTAATAACAAATCAAATGGAAATGCATATGACTAGGCCGTTGGGGCCACAGTGTCTAAAGTATGAGACTTGACTACACTTTAATTGACATAGTCTACAAAGCCTCTAGATAAGGAAAAGTATCTGATAACGGTGGGGACAGGCCCTATCTCGACTAATAATACAATACAAAAATATAAGCTCTAGACACAGAAAGCTCCGAAGCAACCTGGAGCTTGGTAGCAACAACTTGATATCCTGTACTCCTACTAGGGAGATCTACTAGCACCTGTACCTGCAACATAAAATGCAAGTCCTTTGTAAGGGACGTTAGTACGAGATAATATACTAATTATATAAGGAAAAAATACTATATATGAAGCAACAAATCAAATAAAACTATCACTGGTGTAGGATAAAAGACCACCTTTGGTTATACTGTGGATTCATGTACTTTATTTTCTTTTTATTACTTTACCTTTACAGTATAATTTGTGGACACCATGTAGTACAAATGACCAGCTGATCAGTGGTACATGTACATCAGAATGGGCCTTGGCTAGGCTTTTCCTTTCACCCCTTGGGCTACCCCCTGTGATAGGATCGATCGTGGCTAGGTGATTCTTCCACCCCTCGAGTTACCATCAATAAATAAGCAATATATTTTAAGCAATATATTTTACCTTTCAATTTCTTTTGAGATGATTTTTTTTTGTGGTCATAATACTAGGTCTGTAGGACTGTAGATGTAGTATGTGACATGCAAATAATCATACAAGACAATACGATAATGAAAAGAGTACATTACACAATTAATGAAATGAGCATCAGATGAAACAACTCCTGAAATTTATTTAGCAACAAGAACCCATGTGACTTGGTATCCACGTATGTATGCATATTTAAAGGTGACTATATATAGGAGCATATGAACATTTGAAAGAGTGAAGACGCGGTTAATAGTTGTGTCAGAGTTGGTAACTGCCATTATGTGCCAAGGAAGAATCTAGATTTCATGCCAAGTAATACAAAATTGAGTATCCTTACATACCTCACTGTACGACCTTGTTGTTATCTCAAGATAACCTTCCCTTCCTCCAAATATTTATCTAAAATACAGTAAGTGATAAAACTAACATTAGCAGCCAATAGATACATCTTGGCAGCCCAATCTCATAAAAAAAATAACACACGGGTAGCAAGCGAGTAATTATCAACCCGCACGTACTCTTTCAATCTTTCCGCCTCTTATCATATTTTCTAATGCACATTGTCATATACATATCATGTTTAGCCTAGTTTTGTGACACAAAAATCTCAGAAAAGCCCACAAAGCACAACACATAATAATTATACACAACACACAAGTAGGCGACATAACATTATGTCGTCTTGCTACACTTCGAAGTCAACAATCCCAAATCTGTTTTCACTTTGACAAACTATATATAACATATTACACATAAAAACAGATTTAAAATATTCCAAAAATATTCCCAAATTATATGGATGTCGCAGAACAATAATTCCCAACTACCAGCCCATAAGTTCTACTAAGAACACAATTACGATATCATACAAGAACTCACTTTTGTGGACTGTAAAAATGGTGTAGCGACCTTTACATATCATTATAGAACCAAGTCTCATTAATAACAGTAGTCTCCCTTCACAATCAATCCAACCAAAAAGAGAAAAGCTTTTAAATAAATAAGAAAATGTACAACAACCTTTAGAACATATGTTGTCCAACAATTTCTGCAAAGGTATAATCTGTTTAACCTCTAATTTTTCATGAGAAAATAATACTAAATACATAAGTATTCTTACTTAACTTTACCCTCAAGGTGTAGAGATTCTCCAAGAACCCTAAAAGTCTCCTTGTGGCTGCTTTGTAAGTTTAAGAAGGTGCAGAGAGAAAGCTTTGAAGAGCTGATTTTTGTCTAAGTTAAATGACTTGAAGGAGCTGATTATAAGCCCTTTGAAAGGATTTATTTGGCCAACTTTCTATTACATTTTAGGTTTTATTTTATCAAGCGAGTAATTTACCATTTTGCCCCTTTAACTTGGGCTTTAAGGGGCACCAAATTGATGTGTCTTTGCTGCCTAATTTTCCCCCTTTTTCTTAGTTAGTTTGGGACTAAATTATCAATAAAATTGTGATGTCTTTGGGATCTCTTTATATCCTTCTTGTGATGAAAATATAATCCATTTATGATGCTAAAATATGGGCTAACATTACACCCTTAACACATACTTTATTCATCATTGGACTAAAAAAGATTTGACATCGGATCTCATCTCAATCTACCTAGCAAATTTAATCTAAGCAAATAGGTGACTCACCTGCTACCTTCCTAAGTCCTAAAAGCACCTCAATTTTCTCACTTTGTTTAAGACTGCGATCTCCTCAATTTGACTTAAAACATATATACTCTCAACCCTCTTTATCGTTACATGAACATATCACCCTCTAACATGAGATTCAAGAACTTAAAAAAATAGGCGCTAAATTGACAAAACCATATCATGTTTCATGTGAATAGGACTAGTACATGTAAGGTGTGGAGTGTAATAATTAGTCGACTCAAACTGCTTGAAATTCTTTTAATCTACCCTACTCCCTGTGGAATTGACCCTAACCTCAATTAGGTTATATATCTTGACAATGACCACTTTAACCTTCAAAAGAGAGGTGCAGCTTAGGCGACATGAAGTTTTGGCTCACAAATTCAGGGAATGGCTATGGAGCTATCCATTGTACCTCAAAAATCTTTCGTGTCCCCATCTTCTATGTCATGACCCAAGCCTAGGGCCTAGACCTGACACGACGAATAGGGACACTAAGGGACCCAAACAAGCCTCTTAGCATCTCAATCACACATCCTTGGTCGTGGAAGCAAAGTAAAGAATAACAAGAGATATATAAAATGAGAAATGAGATTAAGGAAAGTCTTGAATATAAACAAAACACAAGAGTCAAGATCATAACACAATAACAACATAATATCAAACATACGCCTCTAACTTGGAATGGAGTGGGGGCCAAGAAACTTTCTAGGTTCACCCTCATAATTTCAAATGTTCAACATACAAAAGTATCAAAATAGCAAAAACAATAGAGAGTATCCTCGAACTTAAGGACTCACCAAGCTTATCTTTGAAGTATCTCACTAGCCACGTGGAGGATGATCAAGAGGAGCTCCAATCCCTACATGATGATATCATGTACGCATAAAGTATGCATTAGTATGTTTGAATGTACCAAGTATGTAGGATACAAGGAAATAAGACATAAGCCAATATGGTCAAAATGCTTAGAAATAGGCAATAGATAAGTGAGATCTCAATATGTCATGCCTGGTTAATGCTTGAAGTAAAACATGTTTGTAGATCATTCAACATTTCATAGAACAAAATACATATGTATGAAGAAACCCTAACAAACAAAGGTAAGCCCAAGTGTGCTACAAATTTTAGTCCTGATGATTACCCCTATCAGTAAAGAGGTGGTCTACTTGCCAAAGTAAACCATACTTCACCTTTAGGGGAGCTCATCCCATTTCGGAGAAGTAATCCCCCTTACGAGAACTTATCCCATTTCAGGGTGGATTTTATGATAAAGTGCACTAAATGGATCCACTAGTATAGCATAGGTATAACATAATCCTATGTTGGCACATAGTTTGAGAAAAGGAGTATAAACCTTTGAAGATAGTCCACATTGACATCCAATCCTTCAGTGCTAACTCTAATCCCACGGAATACTTGAATTAATCATAATATTAATAACTTGTAAGAAACATGATATTAGTAGATCTTAAACATGATTGACATCTAATGGTGAGCCAAACTTGAAACATGAGAGTTGATCGTAATCATAAATGGACCCTTGTTTTAACATGAATGGCTCACAAGAGGTAAATCTTGAAAATAGGGCTTTACTTTATGCTGCATAGTCATAGATAATTGCATGAATTCATAGCATTATTGATATCCAATATTCATCATGAAATCACTTGATTTGTAAAACATGTAATTAACTTAAGAATTCTTGACTTGACATTTCATCAAACACTTGGTGGGCACATATGAGAACATGTTAAAATTATGCAAAATGCAAGAGTATAGACCATGAAATAGTGAAATCAATGCATCTTAAAGTCATGTACATCAGCCCACCTACATCATAGTAAAACCCCATAATGGGTAACTTGTAAAACATATAAAAACTTCACAATAGCTCATAGATTTCATAGCTTGAATCAAGTATAGTCTCCATAGACAATGATCAATCCATAGTATAAGCTTAAAATAGATATTTATGCATAATCAACCTTATTTGATAAAACCCAACATAAATCTTGCTCATATTTCATAATAATATATACTCATAATGTAACACCCCACATCTTAAAATACTAGTACTACACAAATGAAACATGATATGGTTTGGTCAAATTAGTGCCCATTTTTAAAAGTGCTTGAATCTCAAATTAGAGGCGATGTGTATGTCTAATGCTGAAGAGGGTCGAGTGTAAATAAGTTTTAAGTCAAATTAAGGAGATCCGACCTTAACTGAAGTGAGAGAAGTGAGGTGCTTATAGGGCTTAGGAAGCTAGCAGGTGAATCACCTACTTAGCTTAAATTTTCTAGCTAAACGGAGATGAGGCCCGGCATCAAATTTGTCCAAGTCCGATAATGAATAAGGTCTGCATTAAAAGTGTACATTTAGCCCATGTTTTATTATAGTAAATGGATAATACTTACAGCGTAAGATGAATAATAAAAGGGCCCAAGTACATCACAAACCACTTGACTAATTGGGCTCAAACTAAGTGAAGAGGAATTAAGAAAATGGGCAGACAAGGCCCATCAACTTTAAGACCCATTTAGGCCTAAGTGTGAGAATCAAGCTGCTGCCTTATTAGCTTAGTAATATGTTGTAATATGTGGTCAAAACCTTAAGAGAAATTTGGATAAGAGAGCCTTTAAAAAGGGCTCAAAAACAGCACCTTAAATCATTTCACTTTGGAACAAATTTTCAGCTTCCTAAAGACTTTTCTTTTTCTCTTTATTTCACTTCAAAAGGCAGCCAATACAACCCTCTAGGGTTCATAAAGAAAACCTTATTATTGAAGGATAATATAAATGGAAATATCCATGTGTTTTTTATATACTTATCCCATGACAAACAAGAAATATATGCTAGTTATGCTTGTGCTGAAAATTTGGACATCATGTGTCCTAAGGATTGTTGTGAACTTTTCTTGTTATTCAAGAGGATTTTCTCTTCTTAGTTGGCTGAATTATGAAGTAATACTCATGTTTTTAACAAGTATAGTTTGTTATTAATGTAACTAAGCTGTTGTACCACTTTTAAAGTCCGCAAAAGTAAGTTCTTATAGGATATCGTAATTGTATTCTTAGTACGAACTTGTGGGCTGATGGATGGAAGGCTATTGCCTCACGTCCTTCATGACAGATTTAGTATAGTTATAAGACTAATTTTTAAGGGTGTTTGTATTTATAGATGTGTTGAGAAAAGTTTGGGTAAAGTTGACACAAGTTTGGGATTGTCGACGTCGAAATGTAGCGAAGGTATGTAACGTTATACCGCCTATTTGTATGTTGTATAGAATTGTTACGTGAAGTGATTTGTGGGCTATTGTAAGAAACTTATGGCACTAAAATAGGCTGCACATGATATGTATATGAGTATGTGTGTTAGAAAATACGATTAGAGGCAGAAAGGTTGAAAGAATAAGCTCGGGCTTACAATTATATGCTTGCTGCCCGTATGTTGTTTTTTTATGAGATTGGGCTGCCAAGATGTATCTATTGGCTGCTAATGCTAGTTTTAGCACCTAATATGTTGTAGATAAATATTTTTAGGAAGGAAAGTTTATCTCAAGGTAATAGCAAGGTTGTACAGCGAGGTATGTAAGGCTACTTGATTTCATATTATTTGGCACGAAACATAGATCCCTCCTTGGCACATAAAGGCACTTACCTACTCCGACACAAATATTAACCATGTATCACTCTTTCACATACTTATATGCTCCCATACATAGTCACCTTTGAATCTACATACATACTTGAATACGAAGATATACGAATTCGTTCTACTAAACAAAGTTCATGTGTTGTTTTACCTCCTATGCATTTCATTATTTGTGTAACTTACTCCTTTATTGTGGTGTTGTATTTTGTGATTCTTTACATGTCATATATTATATCTATAGTCCTGCAGCTCCAATATTATGGCCACCAAAAGAATCATCTCAAAGCTAAATTGAAACATAAAGTAAAGTATATTGCTTATTGATGGGTGGTAACCCGAGGGGTGGAAGAATCACCTAGCCATAGTCGATCCTATCACCCGGGGTAGCCCAAGGGGTTAACAGAAAAGCCTAGCCAGGGTCAATCTTGAGATAGATTTACCACTGATCAGCTGGTCATTTGTATTACTTGTTGTACACAGATTATATAGTAAAGGTAATGTAATAAAAAGAACATAACATGATCCCACAGTATAACTAAGGGTGGTCACTTATCCTACACCAGTGCATAGTTTTATTTGAGTTGTTACTTCATATACAATGTTTTCCGCCTTACATATTCAGTACATTATCTCCTACTGACATCCCTTATGGGGTACCTGTATTTCATGCTACAAGTACAGGTGTTAGTAGATCTCCATAGTAGGAATAAAGGATATCCAGCTGCTGTTACCAAGCTCCAGGTTCCTTCAGAGCTTTGTGCATCTAGAACTTATATTTTTGTATTGTATAGTTAGTCGAGGCGGGGCCTGTCCTAACCATTATCAGATACTTTTCTTTATTTAGAGGCTTTGTAGACTATGTAACTTAAAGTGTGGTCATGGCTCATACTTTAAACACTGTGGCCCCAACGACCTAGCCATATGCATCTCCTTTTGGCTTGTTATCACTTTTTACTTTCTTAAAGGCATGTTGAACGTAGAAATCACTTATAATATGTATCAAAAGTGCATAAATACAGATTGATTCTCCCGAGCCTTATCGGCAATAGGTGTCAGTCTGCCCTAACGGGACTTTGGGCGTGACACATAAGTAATACATTTTGAAATCATGCAATTTTCATAAAATAGGAAGGTTGGGCTCCATGGGTAAAAGGACCCAATGGATGAAACCCACATACCTAAACTTGGGTGATTCCTTGATGTAGACTTGAAGGAGACTTGAAGGGGACTTGAAGATTGAATAGAGTTCTTGAGATTCGAAATTAAGCTTGCAACACTTGAATTTGGATGAAATATGTGGTTAACTCTTGTAGAGGTTTTTGAGAGGGTCTTGAGTGATACAGAGTTAAAAAATACTAAGTATAGATGTTTTCATGCGTTAAGTGGGAATGGGGTTAGGACCCCAAGGCTCTTGGGACGTAATAAAAAACCAAGGAAAACAATAAACTTGCCCACTCCCTTGGTGCGATGCAGACCAGATGCGAAGTTCCCTTTAACACTAATCGCGTCCCTAGAGCATTTCGGCCAGGGCGCAGATGGCCACTAGAAAACAAAAATTAGAAAAAAATATTTTTTGCTATAGGTCCTCTAAAATTGGGGTTATACTCATTTCCTACTCAATTTTTCCTCGTGATCTAGAATATGAAGTTGAATTTTTGATATCATGCAGAGATATTGACATACATGGAAAATATGATTATGGGAATTTTCGAAGAACATTTTCAGGGCATTTTTGGGGTGTTTCAATATTTGCCCC
>JAOTQJ010111729.1:0-11041 GCA_025642045.1 Solanum sejunctum | reverse complement strand
CCCCCCCCCCCCCCCCCCCCCCGCCTTTCTAGAGATAAGCAGATCAAAATTTTGGCTCCATTGCCAGGTAATATAGATTTTAGACTGGTACAATTTGGATAATTCGTGAATTTATCCTTATTTTCCTTGTTTTATGCTTTATGTTTTATTTCAGCACATAAGTGTAGTGTATGCATAACAGTCATAGTCAAGGCAATCCTTTGACTAAATTTGACCCTAAGATCCAGAAAACAATGAGAAGAATGGCCTAAAACAATGCGAATAATATTGCAAATGACACCATAAATGAAGCACTAAATTCAAATAATGATAACCCACCACCACCACTTGAGGATGTGAATCCACCATAAGAGGATCTTCCAGCAATTACTAACACATGGAATCAATACAAGCTAGACCCTATAGGGGTGGATATCACTAAAGATATTGTGTTACCTCCTTTATCGGATGACATAAAATTTTTCATTTTAAGTGTGTTACTTCAAATGTTGCAGAATAAAGGGTTGTTTATAGGCTTACAATCAGAATCTATCCATTTATTCCATTGGGTTTCGTATCTTCCGATTGTCTCTAATAGGCGAAGCAACATTATGGTTATTCGAGCTCCCATGGAGTTCAATCACCACTTGGCCTGAAATGCAGGACTTTTTATAGAGGTTATTTTAAAGGTTGAAAAAGCTTAAGTTGAAAGATATGATCAACAACTTTGAGCAGTTGCTTGATGATTCGATTAGCACTATGTGGGAGAGGTTTGCAAAGTGTTTGAGGAGTGTTTGGGACCACAAGATTGTTGATAATTCCTCGATAGGGATCTTCTATCAAGCACTTGATGATAATTGCAAAGTAGTAGCTGACATAATCACTGGAGGCTCATTCTTATATTGTCTACTTTTAGTTATGGTTGAATGGTTGGAAAAGGTTGCAAAGCAAACCGTGCATAGATCTCAAGAGATAAGTCAATGGACAAAAGCTATTTCTCAGATAACACTAATTCTGAGCAGGAAAAGATAAATGAGGAGATACTGCAAGTGTAGGCTCAAATTAGTAGTAATATGGGGTTATTGATGAAGTAGAGTCAGGAGGGCATGAATATAGTCAATCATCAACCTCTACGAGCACCCATATATGAGGAGACCTACTAAGAGGAGGACATTTGCTTTGTCACTGATCAAATAGGGTGTTTTCGGACCAATGCCCAAGTATCCAATCAGGACTATGGACATCAAGTTCATGGAAATCATGTTTGGGGAACTTTAATAAAGATTGTGCTTTCAACGATTACAGTAGAGGTGGCTAATTTGACATGAATAGGGGCTCAGATAGAGATGCTAATGAGGCATGGAAAGATGGTTACAGAAATGATCCGTATGTGCCACCATATAATTGTGACTTTGGGTCTGATGGTTCGTAAATATTGATAATTCTGAAACTTACCTTCATCCGTATTATGCCAGTATATGCAAAATATTGATGATTTCATAGTAGTCTTTGTCACTAAGAGTGTTAATAAGGTGTAACCAGAGGTACCAATTGAGGAAAGTTTGGGTGTCAAAACTCTAGAGGTTATAATGAACTTTAAGAGAGATGACATCCTAGACTATGATGACAAAGTGAAGGCCCTGGGGTTATCTCGTGTCACTAGCCATTAGGCTAGGATTGATTTGGACTTAAAGAATCAAGAGTCACTACCTATTAGGCTATCCATCGAGGAGCCACTAGTGTTGGAATTGAAGGCTCTCCTAGCCCATTTGAGGTATGTGTTTTTAGGTATAACAACACTTTATATGCCATTGTAGTTGTATATCTTAATGATGAACAAGTGGATGCATTGATCTCTATACTCAAGCAATTTAAAAAGGCTATTGGGTGGACAATTATAGAGATCATGGGCATCCTACCTGGAGTGTACACTCATAATATTCAACTAGTCAAACCAAGGATTAAGCACCAAAGGTGCCTTAACCCACTGATGCAAAAGGTTGTGTGCAAAGAGATCATTAAATAGTTTGACACAGGTGTGATATATCCAATTGCTAATAGCGAATGGGTGAGTCTGGTATAGTTTTTTCCAAAGAAGGGAGGGATCACTGTGGTTCCAAATGCTAGCAATGAGTTGATCCCCAAGAGACCAGTCATAGGTTGGAGGGTTTGCATAAACTATAGGAAGCTCAATGCTTTAATTGAAAAAGACCACTTCCTTTTGCTATTTATGGACCATATGCTAGGTGGCCCTTGAGTTCAGTTGCTTTTGGTTTATAATGGTATCGATAGCAATAGCTATTTTTCTAGTTTGTCGGTCCCTGATTATAAGTATCACCTGGCAGGAAAAGGCTGGTATTGCTTTCTTGATGGTTACTTAGGCTACAAGTAGATCTTTATTTCTCTAGATAACCAAGATAAAATAACTTTCACATACCCTTATAGAACCTTTGCATCTAAACGGATGACATTCGGGTTGTGTAATGCACCAAGAACATTCTAGATATTCATGATATCTATTTTCTCATACATGATGGAAGATACTAATGAGGTATTCATGGATGACTTAAGTATGGTTGAATACTCATTCGATCGTTGTTTGAAGCATAGAAATATAGATCTTAGGAGATGTGAAGAATGCTATCTAGTTCTTAATTAGGAAAAGTGACACTTCATGGTGAAGGCATTGTGTTAGGGCACATAATCTCCATCAAAGGAATTGAGGTAGATAGGGCCAAAGTTGAGGTGATTGAGAAGTTCCCTCCACCTATCTCTATTAAAGGTGTGAGAAGTTTTCTAGGTCATGCAAGTTTTTACGGGCACTTCATAGATAAATTTTGAAAGATTTCCACCCTTTGTGAAAGCTATTAAGAACGATTCTAAATTTATGTTTGATGATGCATGCCTGGAAGATTTTGAAAGTATGAAGCAAAAGTTGATCTCAGCACCTATCATAGTTGCTCTATGTTCGTGGAAGCCTCTTAACATTATATGTGATACAATTGGAGTTAAACTTTTTGTGTTTTTTGGATAGCATAGAGAGATGATTCTATATCCTGTCTGTTATGCCAGCAAAGCCCTAAATGCTACAAAGAATAACTATACTGTCATAGAGCCAAAATTACTCAAAGTGGTCTTTGTGTTAGAGAAGTTCAGGTCTTATCTTTTGGCCAGCAAAGTCACCATAAAACTGATCACTTATCATTGCGGTACTTAATGGAAAAAGGGATGCAAAATCAAGACTTATTCGATGGTACTTCTTCTTCAAGAGTTTGACTACGATGTGATTTACGGAAAGGGAATTGAAAATTAGGTTTCACACCATCTATCCAGATTGGATGAGGCCATGGAAAAGTTTGATGATGGGGTGGAAATTAATGATTCATTCTATAATGAGAGAGTACTAGTAGCATCCCATGGTTTGTAGATTTTACAAACTTTTTGGTCAGTGATATTACGCCACCAGTCTTGAGTACTCACCAGCATCATAAGTTTATGTCTAATGTGAGGATGTTTTTCTAGGATGATCTGTACTTTCTTTGGGTCTATGTAGATGGGATTATTCATCGCCTTGTTCTCGAGGTGGAAATAATGAGTATTTTAGAGGCTTTCCATTCATACTAGGTGGGAGGGCATTATAGTGGAATTAGAATAATACATAAAATCTTGTAGTGAGGGTACTACTGGCCAACCATCCACCAAGATGCTTATGATTGCACCAATATTTGTGACAAATGCAAGAGAGAATTTGGTGTCTCCTGCAAGCATGAGCTCTCTTTAAACCCTAATATAGTAATCAAATAGTTTGATGTTTGGGGGATAGACTTCATGGGTCAGTTTGTCAGCTCATAGGGGCATAAGTATATTCTGATGGCTGTAGACTATGTATCAAAATGGGTGGAGGCAATGTCGCTTCCCAATAATAAAGGCAAGAGTATCACAATATTCCAGAATAGAAATATCTTCACAAGTTTTAGTACCCGTCAGGCAATCATCAGCGATGGAGATTCTCCTCATTTTTGTAATAGGTTGTTCAAAGATCTTCTTGAAAAATATAGGGTAAAACATCAGGTGTCAATACCCTACCATCCATAGATGAGTGGGCAAGTTGAGATGTCTAATAGGGAGAGTTAGTATATTATTACCAAGACTATAAATGCAAACTGGACTGATTGGTTACGAAATCTTAATGATGCATTATAAGCATACCATATTGCATTCATGGCTCGTATAGGAATGTCTTCTTATCAACTTGTCTTTGGTAAAGCTTGTCACTTATTGGTAGAGATTGAGCACAAGGTGATGTAGGCTCTCACAAATTTAAATCTAGATTGGAATGATATAGCAAACTCAAGGCTGAGCCAACTTAACTAGCTTAATGAGTTCCATTTGAAGGCATGTGAGAGCTCAATCCTATATAAGCAAAGGATGAAGTTATAGCATGATCATCATATAGAGCATCACCATTTTGCAATAGGAGATTTGGTCTAATTATACAACTCCAGATTGAAGTTGTTCCCCATGAAACTTAAGTCCAGATGGTTAGGGCCATTCAAAGTTTCACATGTTTTCAACCATATGGCTGTTGAGTTGGAAAAAAGAAATGGCATGGCATTCAACGTAAAGGGCCAACGAATCAAGTTATATCTTGGCAATCTTGAAGTGTGAACAATGGAAACATGAACACTTGGTGAAGTCTTAGTAACCAAGCTATCTAAGTCGTGTTGTGACACTTAATCAGGTGTTGCTAGGGAGGCAACCAAGATGGAGACTAGCGCTTAAGTGCCCAAGTATGTTGTTTCTTGACCTCTGTGCTTTGCTTTAGCCATATTTTGTTGCATTAATGACAATGTAAAATATGTTCAATTGGGTGTGGGTAGTTATAGACCTTTGTGAAGTCTGAGTAACTGTGACCTATAACTTTTCCAAATTTTAATTTGAGGGGTTTTCTTGTCTGTGTTCTTTCCACAAGGAAATTTATTTTTTGTTGAACTGGTAGATTTAGGATGTGTAAGTAATATTAGTAGCATATTGTACTAAAGTCTATCACATATGTTAGTTTGTGGAAAAATGATACCTATAAGAATTTTTTTGTTAGGTAGTCTTGATAACAACCATGTGAAATCAATAATTGACAGTGTTTGTTCTAATAACTTGAGGTTTAATTAGGACGAAAAAGCATGATCTAAGAGTTTGTGTTGATAATGTAATCAATGCCAAGTATGTCTGAACTTCTTTGCAAAATTCTTATATTGTGTTTCAGTTTAGAACTTGTCATGTTACTCCGACTAAGACTATAGATTCATTGATTAGGAAAGGATCTTAGCTTGTAGTTCATATCAGCCCACATAGCCTAAAAAAACCAATCAAATTCTTGATGTATCCCTTGGTCCCAATATTTTAGCTTTATATGCACCCTTTTTTTGTAAATACCTAAGTAACCAATTCTTTTGAAATGTAAAATCTTGAATTTAGCCGTGGTCCTTCCTTTAATATTGTGCACTTTGACTCAGGAAAAAAGTCTAAGTTGAGGGTAGGTACCGAAAGTTGCCCTGGTTCATAGGAATGATATTATGCACCTCAACTCAGCCCAAAACCCTAATTTGAGGGTGACTAGGGTAAGAAAATCACACTAAATGGGGATGGAAGCTAGTGATACATGAAAAAAGGAAAAATGTACCTTGGGTGCAAGAAACAATGAATAGATACCTAAATAATGAGATGAAAAGAAAAAGAATATGAAAAACAGAAAGGCAATGAGATTAAAAGTTTGAATAAGGTACTAAGGAAGGTTTGAAACAAGAAAAGGGATGAATAATTAAAAAATAACATTGTTGGTAGGGCAAAAGTGCAGAATAATGCAGTGTCAAAGAGGTTCATTAGTCACTGATGTCGGCCAAGCTACATCTCTTTTTTGTAGGTTAAAGCGGTCATTATCAAGCTATATAACCTAACTGAGGTTAGGATCGATCCCATAGGGAATATGGTAGAGTCAGAGTAATTTGAAGAAATTCTTGTTAATTAACTTATCTCCTCGAGAGGTGGGTTTTATAAGATTCCAGAAAGAAATCCTAAATGAAGACAAGTGTGTGAAACCATAAGAAAAGTAACTAGGGTATTGTGTTCTCCATGATTCCCTAACTTGGTATTACCAGATAGTCGCATTCTTTTCTAGTGTGTAGCATGCAAAATAGTAAGTTAAGTTTACCAAATCCTTTAATCCAGGAGAGAGGTAAATTTCACTGCATGATTTGATCCACCCCCGCAGTGTAACATTACTAACCCTTACCTATTTTTCCTATACAACCTCTCCTTGATCTAGTTTGGTTGATTAGATGAGAAAACATCAATTGAATCCTGCTAATTAATCTTTTTTCCTATCCATTACTACTTGATCTAGTCAGTAACACTAAGTGAGTTCTAAGATTAACCACCATTAAAAAGTAACAAAAACTGATGTCACATAAGATACACCTCCTTTTTTAGGCTAAAACGGTCGTTGTCAAGATATATAACCTAACCAAGTATAAGGTCGAATCCCATAAGGAATATGGTAGACTTAGAAGAATTCAATGCAATTCAATTGATTAATCAACTTATCTCCCGAAACGAGAGTCAACTACAAAAAGTAATCTTAAACTAAGATAAGTATTAAACTAGTATGAAGAGCAACTAGGGTATTGTGTTTCCTACAATTACCTAACTTAGTATTACCAGAGAATCAAATTCTTTTCCAGTGTGTAACATGCAGAATGGTAAGTTAAGTTCGCCAAAACCTTTGGTCCAGATGAGAGATTAATTTCACTATGTAATTTGGTCCATCCCCTCAGTGTGACATTACTAACCCCTACCAATTATTCAAGTACAACCTCACATTGGCCTAGTTCAGTTGATTAGATAAGAAACATCAATCGAATCCTGTTAATTAATCTCTTTTCCTATTTATTTCTACCTTGATCCAGTCAGTAACACTAGGTGGGTTCTAATGTTGGACACCATTAGAAAGCTTCCAATATTAAGAGAATTAAGTAATACATGTATGCACACTTTTCAAGAATTATGAATTATTCAATTTTACCTTATTAGTTCTTCATGGTTCCCACAACCCTAGTTATGGATTTAGCTACTCATAATCAGTGTCAATGCAAGACTTATAAATTTGAATTGCATAATTGAGCCCTTACACAAGAGAACTAAGCACAAGAAATCCAAATTCTTCAAAAAGAATCATAAGATTGAAATCACAAGATGAAATAAAGTTTTACAAGTGTTTCTCAAACTCTATAATGTTCTCTCACGTCCCTCTCCTTCCCCCTCCTAAAAAAACCTAAAAGACTTATTTATAGTATTTAAAATACAAAATCAACATAAAATAGGATAACTAGGTTGGCAGACTCAATGGCAAATTTTATAGGTCATATAACATTTGACGGCCCATAAATGGTCTTTTATCGATTGCTTCTTCCAAACATGGGTTCACTTCTATGACAGCACTCTACAAATCATGTAATTTTTTACGGCCCAGAGGGGATTTCATCTGATGACATTTTAGCAACTCCCCATTTTCTGATCCTTAGGGCACGACACCAAGTCTATGGCTCGTAAAGTCTTTTATGACTTTTGTGTATGTTTGTAGACTCAACTTTAGAAAATTGCCTTTCACTGAAATTTATTATAAAACCATCTTTATGGCTTGTAAAAGTATCTACAGCCCATAAAGGGTCTCATGGAACCTCTGCTTCAGCAAATTCTGCACACCTAGCCCATAAATTGTGCCAACTTAGTAATCTCGTAAAACAAACATAAAAGCACATCAAGTCTACTAACATTACATATAGAACACATAAAATTAGTATTAAGCATCAAAAGTGCTATATTTTGACAACACATAAAAAGCTAAGAGAATTAATTAATACATGCATGCACACTTTTCAAGAATTATGAATTTCCAAGAATCAATTAATACATGTATGCAAAGAACTCGTGAACTATGGGTGCGGAGTATTTCCTCGATGATCCTGCCAGGCACTGGAGTCTAAATCTGGTAATGGTTTCTAGTACACTTGCAATCTAGAAGTGATGATGCAGAGCTCCTCAAATATAGAATGAGCTAGTTGGCCACTCTTGTTCTTCTATATGCCTTCCTGGTAGATGGCATACATGCTCATGATGCCCCATAAGTTAGATAAAGCATTTAGAGATGAGTGTGGTGCTCAGGGTATTGCTGAAGACTTGAACTTTGACTTCTCGCTAGGTCCAAAAATGGATTCCTCTCTGGAAAAAGTTATCTGGATGGAATTACTATCCTTATCGCCTCCCTCGTAAGACTGTGGAGGGTGGACTACAATAGCCTGAGTTTGAGTTTGAGTTGCCTGAACCATCTAGTGGTAGCTCATGTCTATGGTCCCTCGATGTCTGAGTCAGGCTGGACATCGAGCTCCTTTACTGATCCACTGGCCTTAGAGCTGCCTAATCCTCTTAGGGCTCATATCTCACTCTTTCTTTCTTTTGGGGCCATGGTACTAGAAATACACATATTTAGCAAACACGATTAGCCCCACAAGTATAGGACTGAAAAACAAGAACATTTTCAAAGTAGCTATAGATCAGTTTACGAAGGCTCATTTATGGGCTATAGAGAAATCTATGAGTTGTAAAAGGCCCTCACAGAAGATAGAGTGCACTAAATTTAGCTACTAGAATTGCATATATGAAACCAGGTATGATTCATAAATATTATATGGATCATAGATTAATTCATAGATGTTAGTACAGTCTTGAGTTTATGTAGGCAAGACCCTGCAAGACTTATCTATGATTTGTATATTAAACTATGACTTGTAGAAGGTCTCGTCTCATAGAATTTTCAAAAACTTCAATTTTCTAATTTTCACATAAGGGGCAACTACGGCTCATGGAATGTTCCACAGGCCATAGAAGACCCTCGTGGTGTAAAATCTCTAGAAGTCATGATTTTCTAAGTCTATCAAATAGGACCCACAATGACATTAATTCACCAACAAGAATTAAAATCATTACTGAAGTAAGACATTATGCACTCAACGTGATTTCAACAAATTCCCAATACCCCATATGCAATGAGCATGCACTATCCCCTCAATTTTCATTTTGCATGCTTATTTGGAAAACCGACACCATTTGACTATTTAAACATCAAGGCTCACAAATGTAATCACACATCATTTTTCAAGGAATGTATTCTATTCAATTCAAATGACATACGATGAATTGGAAGTTACATAATAATATTCAAACAAAGTGGCCATATACATAAGTTTTTGGCATTTAACACTATTCCAAAACAATGGCAACACCTCAATAAAAATTATGCACAAAAATACATATACAGGCAACCATGCATTCAAACCCATTAAAATTGGACTATATGCTTATCAATTAAATATAATATAATTATATCAAGTTTTGTAGTATAAGTAGTTTAGGGCTAAAAACTTACTGGATTTTGAGCAAAAAATGGAAAATTGAAGGAGAAATTCGAAGAAGGGAAAACCCTAGCTTATCAGAATCACCGAAAATACTTACCGAAAAAAGTAGGGATGGTGGGTGGATGATGATTGGATCACTTAGGGTGGAAGAAAGGCTTCGGTATTTTAAGGATTTTTTTTGAAAGTGGGGGATTAAAATTATTTTACCCCTGTTTTATACTTTGAACGGGTCAATTTAATGATTGAGCCCAGGTCTTACAAAACCCCAATTATGAGCTGTAGAAATTTCTATGGTCCGTAGACCTTGGTCTCGTATGCTGCCCAAGCCCTAATTTGAGAATTGGCTTCATGGACTAGTCAATGATCTATATAATGAAATACGACTTGTAAAGTATGTCATAGAAATCCTCAACACTTAGTCAAAAGTAGAAAACATACTTGAGGTCCATGAGCCCCATTCATGAGTCGTAGTTTTATCTACAGGTCATAAAGTTGGCGCATACATTATTTTTCTTATTGGAAGTGTTCTATGAGTCAATGTGTAGATCGTGATTTGAAATATGGCCCGTAGAACCAATTGTAGAAGCACTTCTTGTTGCTTCTTCAACCCAAAATGGCTGACTTAGTCTTATACTGGCATATTCTTCACAAAAAACCTTGTTACCCTATATGCCACAAGTCTAATGTCCAAATATTACAACCAAAATACTAAAAATTAAACTACCTACAAGTCCAAAAGCTAATAACGAAACAAAACCACCACTATTACATCAAATATCTTAGGTTGCCTCCTAAGTAGCTCTTGATTTATTGTTGCGACATGACTTGGACAATTTGATTACTCAAACTTCACCAAGTGCTGAAACATCCATCTTTAAGTCATCTGACCTCCTTAAAGACTAACATATATTGAAGAGACCTTCATCGTCATTCAATCAAAGCTTGACTTGGCAGACCTCCATATCAATTAATGCTCGCCCAACGACTAAGATGGGCCTTCCCAAAATGATTGGGACTTTGAATTTGACTTTGTACTCAAGGATCACAAATTCTATGGGAAATATAAATTTCTCTACTTTGACAAGGACTTTATATAGTATCCCCAGCCACATGCTTCTTCACTGTTCAACCAACCATTAATAATCGGATGCTGATTGGAGTAGGGCTCCCAGTCCTAGCTTCTTGAAGACCACAACATGAATCAAATTTATGCTGGCACCGAGATCACATAATTCCTTTGCTAACTCCACATCTCCGATAGTGCAGGTTATGGTGAATGCGAGAAGAACTTCTTGCTTCTACACTATGGTCTAAATTGCGCTGCAATGTTGAAGCTCTTGGGAGAGCTCCTGGCTCATAGTCTGCTTCTTTGTGACTAAGTCCTTCATGAATTTTGAACACCCTGGAATCTTCTCCAATGCCTCAATGAGAGGAATGTTGATGGAGATTTTCTTTAGCATGTAGAGGATGTGCTCCCTCATTAAAATTGGATTAAAATTTATCTTTAACGATCGAACAAAAAATTGGCCACTATAAGTGTACTTATAACAACCAAAAATAATTTTGATCGCTATAAGCAAATTTATAATGAATGA
>JAOTQJ010111718.1:0-11042 GCA_025642045.1 Solanum sejunctum | reverse complement strand
TTGCCCATGGGCCAACTTTGCTTAGCTTGGAGACATAAGGAGCTGGGCTTGGGATGGCATCATGACGTGTGAGTGTTAGGCCGAGTTCGTCCCGGCTCACGGGAGCATGTGCTACCATCGCCTCGGCTCCATAAACCGGCATGATAACCTCTATGCATTATGACACGTGAACACTTGGCACTATCGCCCTGGTTCACCTATCCTATTACGTGAGTGATTGGCCGTTGTTCGCCTCGGCTTACCCATGTTATAGTTGGGATTTGTGTTAGAGATGTCAGAGATTTGAAACTCCTAGTGTTATGCTGTGGTATGGCACGAGTTTGTAGGTCGTCGTTGTTCCCGTTCGATGTGTATTGTTTTGATGTTTGAATAAATAAATATTTTGATGTTTACATATAATTTTGACTTCTATATTATCTTATTTGAATTACTACTCTCACTTATATTTCGAACTTTCTGCTTTACATACTTGGTACGCATTTCGTACTAACCCCCTCCTTTTGGGGGCTGCGTTCATGCTCGTAGGTACAGATGAACATTTTAGAGGGCTCTCTTCTTAGGATCTTCACCTACCGTTGAAGTGCTCCCTTGCCTCAGGAACAGTCTGGTGGTATATGCATGTTTTCTTATTTTTTGTACTTTACATTTGTATATATTCGAGGGTATGACGGGGCCTTGTCCCTTCTTATGATCCAGTTTGTGTGTCTAGAGGTTTGTGGATACATGTGGGTGTGGGAACTGTGTTGGTGTGACATCATTTGTATGATATGTTTGTTGGGCGATTCTGCCACAGCAGCGACATTGTCGGCCTGCATATTCATTTACAGTAATGTTTGTTGTAGCTGGGTTCGCTGTTTGCAGGTGAGGCTAGTTAGTAAAATAGAGGAAACTCTGCCGAAATTTCATGAAATTCCTTAGTTAATATGAATGTCAATTTGGTTTAGTGTTTGTCTGCGTGCCCAACCGCCACTAATCATGGCCCCTGGGTTGGGTCATGACAGAAGTGGTATCAGAGCAGTTAGTCCTCAGATTGTCCACAGATCGTGTCTAGTAGAGTCTTGTTTATCGGTGTGTCATGCACCACTTCTATAAATAGGAGGCTACAGGATATCAGGATGTTACTTTTCCTTCTGATCTTAGATCATGTGTTAGAGCGATGTTGATAGGGTGATTTTTCACTAATGGCAAAACTGATTTGTATTTCAGATATGCTACCGAGGAAGCAACCAACCGGCTGCAGAGGGAGGCCTGCAGCTATAGATGGTGACCAATGCGGTCGGGGAGCTACTCGGGCTCGTGATTAATTAGAGTCGGAGACTGTACTCTTAATAGCAGGTTTGGTTACCGAACCAGCCCCAGAAAGTTAGGCATCCAAATGTCCGACTCCCCAGCCAGGCCTAAAAATCGGGGAGCTGTGGGAGGCAGTGCAGTTATTCACTCAGATTGTGGCTCGCCAGGCTCACAGACAGGAAGCGAGGAGTAGTCAAGTAGCCCGTCGAGATAGTTCTCGGACCATGATTTCTTAGCTTGTGGACCACCAGAGTTTTTTGGGTCCAAACCTTCGAAAGATCCTCAGGAGTTCGTGAGACAGATGCAACATACATTAAGGGTAATTGGGGCTTATAAAGTAGAATTTGTACAGTTGGCCTCCTATTGGTTGTATGATATTGCAGCAAATTGGTATTAATCGTGGCTGCTGTCTCAAGGTGCAAAT
This sequence comes from Solanum sejunctum, assembly GCA_025642045.1. Classification (NCBI taxonomy): domain Eukaryota; kingdom Viridiplantae; phylum Streptophyta; class Magnoliopsida; order Solanales; family Solanaceae; genus Solanum; species Solanum sejunctum. The sequence goes on along the minus strand of JAOTQJ010111718.1, from coordinate 9,328 downwards.
GACTAACCTGCAGTTTGGGGAGAGTTTACTGAAGCTTTCTTGTCTTATTTTTTACCTCCCGAGATTAGGCGCGCTAGGGAGGACAGATTATTGATGTTGCGGCAGTGGGGCCGATCGGTTCAGGAGTATAGTTTGGAATTTGATTCTTTGGCTCGATATGCACCGGCACACATTTCTAGCATGATGGATCGCATGCATCATTATATTGTTGGGCTGGATATATATTATGTGGATAGTTGCCTAGTGTTGGCTGCCCAACCTGGGATGGATATTGCTCGTATTCAGTCTCATGCCCAGGGGATGGAGGATCGACGTCGTGGGCGCCAGGCAGACAAGATAGATGATAGAGGTTCGCCAAAGAGGGAAAGGTTATCTGATTCAGTAGTAGATTTTTGGGGCAGGCAATTCTGACCGCAGCTGAGTGGGCCTCCTCCTCGACCGGTGTGAAGCACACCTCCATAGACCTTCGGTAGGAGACCATCTAACTCCAGTCAATTAGGGGTAGGGATGGGTCCCGACAGCCAATAGGGTTTTACTATGCCCCGGTGTTCTTTGTGTTGGAAACATCATCTGGGGTAGTGCTTCCGTGCTACATGTACCTATTTTCTTTATGGTCGTTAGGTCCACTAAGTGCATAATTGTCCTAACAGAGTTGGTGCAGAAGGATCCTCCCAGACTTTTGGAGTAGGCGGGGCTCCTTGTTCTGCTTTAGTGGCTTTGAATCCCGTAGGATGAGGTGCTCCAGCAGTGGCAGGTCATGGCAGAGGTCGCGGTGGAGCTTCAGGTTCTAGTGGTCTTGTTAATCGTATCTATGCCTTATATAGCCGACAAGATCAGGAGGCATCGCCTTATGTGATTACAGGTACATTATTTGTTGTTCTCGGGCTATGTATGCATTGATAGATCCTGGCTCCACTTTGTTGTATATTTCTCCGTTGGTTGCATGCACAATTAATATAGAGTCTGAACCAATAGAGCCTTGCGAGGTTGGGACACCGGTAGGTGAATCTATTATAGTTAGCAGGGTTTATAGAAACTGTCTGGTATCTATTCTCGACCATTGTACTTTGGCTAATTTGATAGTGCTAAACATGATGGATTTTGATGTAATTATGGGCATGGATTGGCTGGCTTCTTGCTATACTAAGGTTAATTGTTAAAGGAAGCTAGTTCAATTTTAGTTTCCAGGAGAATCAGTTCTAGAATGGTCTGGTAATATCCCAACGCCAAGGGGTAAGTTTATTTCATACATCAAGGCTAGCAAGATGATCCGAAAAGGGTGTCTTTATCACCTGGTATGGGTGCATAATGTGAATGCTGAGCCTCCAGCTCTCCAGTCCATTCCCGTGGTTAGTGAATTTCCAAACATATTTCCTAATGAACTTCCCAGTCTTCCTCTAGAGCGAGAGGTAGAGTTTGCTATACATTTATTGACCGATACTCCACCTATCTTGATCCCTCCGTACAGAATGGTGCTTACCGAGCTAAAAGAATTGAAGGAGCAGCTTAAGGATTTGTTAGAGAAAGGCTTTATTTGGCCTAGCACCTCTCCCTGGGGAGCTCCGATATTATTCGTAAGGAAGAAAGACAGGTCGTTGCGAATTTGTATTGACTTCCGTCAGCTGAATAAGGTAGCCGTTAAGAATAAATATCCCCTCCCCAGGATTGATGATCTGTTTGACCTGTTGTAGGGAGCTAAGTGCTTCTCAAAAATAGACTTATGGTCAAGATATCACTAGGTTCAAGTGTGAGAAGAAGATATTCCCAAAACAGCATTCAGAACTCGCTACGGGCACTATTAATTCAGAGTTATGTCCTTTGGCCTAACAAATGCTCCAACGATGTTTATGGATCTTTTGAATTGAGTGTTTAAACCATTCCTGGATGTGTTCGTGATTGTGTTCATTGATGACATCCTAGTTTACTCTCGATCTGAGGAGATGTTAGGACCCATAACGTAACTTAAACCCCGAAAGTCCTTAATTGGCTCAACTTATTAAAGTTTGGGACCGAATGCAACATTTCTTCTAAGTTTGGTCCTTAATCATAATTTGAGGTGGGTTCAAGTGTATATGGACTCCTTTGATTGGTCGAAGTGGTATACTTGTTGTCTATATATACAAGCATACCTTGCACAAGATCAACAAGTCTATACTTAGAAAAATTTTGAAGCCAAAATTAGAGTAAAACTGTAGCACCTCTCGATTTGCTACAGTAACTTTCAAAAAAATTCTATTTTTTTAGTGTTTTAGATTATTTGATGCTTCAAGCTCGGTATATTGAAGCCCTAAGTAGCGTGGTGGCGTTAGTTGGTCAAGAAAATGCATAGTTTAGCAGCTACGAAGTGTTTGGGTGTAGTGAAAGATTGCAAGGTATATTAATTTTTATCTTCGTTTATGTTAATTAAAGGTTGTGAAGGTGTTAAGAATGTGTTAAAATGAAGGTAAAACGCGAAAATAGGATTGGTTGTTAATGGAATTACGAATTTCGAATTTGTGGTCGAATTGGGAACAAATTTGCGTATGGCTATATATTGAATTGTTGTCATGTATTTGTGTTTATTTATCATGTAAATAGTCTTTATTGGGTGAACGAAGTGTTAGAAAACTATTCAAAAGATTACATGAACGTTAGTTTAAATTGGAGTTCCGTCGAACGTATAATGTTATGTTTTAACGTTGGGGGTTTGCGTTGGGCGTTGGGGTGATGTATTATGGTTTTGGAGTATAACGGAAGGCTTGAATATGATAGATATGAGTTTGAATCACTGTTGCCCTATTTTACTAGTTACGTTGCAATAGCGTTTTATGGCATTTTGATGTTGTGGTGGTATTGGAAAAGGTTTGGTGATGTTATGGGTTGTTGTTGTTGTTGATTGATTATTTGAGCCGAGTTGAATTCTCAGGGCGGCGTATTCTAAGGGAAAATGCTGCCGAAAGTTTTATAAATTTAGAACGAAAAAGTTAGGAATTAATGTACGATATAGATATTAATTATTGGCGTTATTGTAATTGTGTAGACAATGAATGTCCAAAAGTCTAAGTTTGGATTGACCTTACGTTGGAGCTAGTTGGCAAGTGAAATTGAGATATGTAAAGATTTCCTACCCTTTGGCATGAATTAGTACGCTCATTCAACGTTGCACATTTGAAAAGTTTCTTTCCTGTACAATTTGGGTTTGAAAATAATCTATGTTCATTGTTGGCCAATCTTCTGATAAATTTACTTCATCTTAAATTTTTGAGTTTTGAACCAATGAATAGTTCTTGCTTGACCGGAATTAGAGAGTTGAAAAGCTATAAGTTCAATTTGTTCCAAAATTCCCTCTAAGTATGAATTTAAGCAATTTTGGTAAAAATCTAAGAAAAGAATAACTACTTGATTTCAAAAGTGAATCTTTTGTATATTGCAAAGTGTTTGAAACTAGTTTTTATGCATATGATTCTCACGACTCTGTTCGTGCCCGTTTGGACTTGTTCACTAATTTCCGGGCGGGTTTTTTCGTGCGCATGTATAATTATATGTATATATGTATCTATATTCTGAAGTAGGTTGGATAAAGTGAGTCGGTTTGCCCATGGGCCGGCTTTGCTTAGCTTGGAGACATAAGGAGCTGGGCTTGGGATGGCATTATAACATATGAGTGCTGGGCCAAGTTTGCCTCGTATCACGGGAGCGCGTGGCACCATCACCTCGGCTTCATAAACGGGCATAATGACCTCTATGCATTATGATACGTGAACAATTGACGCGTCGGCCTGGTTTACCTATCCTATGATATGAGTGCTTGGCCGTTGTTTGCCTCGGGTCACCTATGTTACAGTTGGGATTTGTGTTGGAGATTTTGGATATTTGAAACTTTTGGTGTTATGCTGTGGTACGGTGCGAGTTTGGAGGTCGCCATCATTCTCGTCGGATGTGCATTATTTTAATGTTGAAATAAATAAATATTTTGATGTTTACATACAGGTTTGACTTCTATATTTTCATATTCGAATTATTACTCTCGCTTACAATTTGGACTTTTCGCTTTACATACTTGGTACGCATTTCGTATTGACCCCCTCCCTTTGAGGGCTGCATTCATGCCCGCAGGTACAGACAAACTAGTTAGAGGGCCATCTTCTTTGGATCCTTGTCTACCGTTGAAGTGCTCCCTTGCCTCAGGTGCAGCCTGTTGGTATATGCATATTTTCTTATTTTCTGTACTTTGAATTTGTATATATTCGAGGGTATGACGGGGCCCTGTCCTGTCTTACGATCCAGTTTCTGTGTCTAGAGGTCTGTGGATACATATGGGTGTGGGAACTATGTTGGTGAGACATCATTTGTATGATATGTTTGTTGGGCGGTTCTGCCGTAGCGGTGACCTTGTTAGCCCACACATGTATATATATGTATATATATTTTTATGGTAATATTTGTTATTGCTGGGTTCACTGTTTGCAGGTGAGGCTCGTTAGTAAAATAGAGGAAATGCTATCAAAATTTTGAGAAATTCCTTAGATATCATGAACACAGATTCTGTTTAATGTATGTCTGGGTGCCCAGCAGGCACTAATCATGGCCTTGGGGTTGGGTCATTACAGAAGTGTTATTAGAGCAGTTAGTCCTCAGAGTGTCCACAAAGCATATCTAATAGAGTCGTGTTTATCGGTGTGTCGTGCACCACATCTATAAACAGGAAGCTATAGTATATTAGGATGTTACTTTTCCTTCTGATCTTAGATCATGCGTTAGAGCAATGTTGATAGGGTGATGTTACCCCCTAATAGAACTGATTTGTGTTTCAGATATGCCGCCGAGAAAGCAACCAGCCGGCCATAGAGGGAGGCCTGCAGCAGTAGATGGGGCTTGATGCAATTCGGGAGCTACTCGGACTCGTGGTCAGTCGGAGCCAGAGACTATATTCCCGATAGTGGGTTCGGTTACCCCACCAGCCCCAGAGGTCCAGACATTAGAACCTCTGACTCCCCAGCCAAGCGCAGAAATCAGGGAGCTATGGGAGGCAGTGTAGTTATTGACGCAAATCGTGGCACGATAGGCCCACAAATAGAAGGTTGGGATTATTCAGGTAGCCCATCGAGAAAGTTCCTGGGCCCATGATTTCTTGACTTGTGGACCACAAGAGTTTTTTTTAGTCCAAACCTTAGGAAGATCCACAGGAGTTCGTGAGATAGATGCAGCGGACCTTGAGGGTGATTGGGGCCTCAGAAGTAAAATTGGTGGAGTTGGCATCTTATCGATTACATGATGTTGCGACGAACTGGTATGAATCGTGTTTGTTGTCTCGAGGTGCAAATGCCCGACCTACAGTTTGGGGAGAGTTTACTAAAGCTTTCTTGGCTCACTTTTTACCTCCCGAGATTAGATGCTCCAGGGAGGATAGATTTTTGATATTACGGTAGCCGAGCCGGTCAGTTCGGGAGTATAGCTTAGAATTTGATTCTTTGGCTCTATATGCACTGGCACATGTTTGCAGCATGACGAATCGCATGCATCATTATATTGTTGGGCTGTATATGTATTGTGTGGATAGTTGCCTAGTGTTGGCTGCCCAACCTGGGATGGATGTTGCTCGTATTCAGACTCATGCCCAGGGGATGGAGGATCGTCGTCGTGGGTGCCAGGTGGACAAGACAGATGATAGGGGTCCATCAAAGAGGGCTAGGTCATCCAATTTAGTAGCAGATTTTTGGGGCAGGTAGTTTCGGACGCAGCTGAGTGGACCTCCTCCTCCTTGACCCGTGCAAAACACACATTCGCAAACATCCGGTAGGAGACCAGCTACCTCCCGTCAGTCAGGGGTAGGTCCGGGTTCCGGCAGTCAGCAGGATTTTACTATACCCCTATGTTCTTTGTCTGGGAAACATCATCCCGAAGAATTCTTCTGTGTTATAGGTGCCTATTTTATTTTTGATCATCAGGGCCACCAAGTGCGTAATTGTCCAAACAGAGCTGGTGCAGAAGGATCCTTCCAAACTTTTGGAGCAAGCGGGGCTTCTTCTTCTGCTTCAGTGGCTATGAATAACACGAGACGAGGTATTCCAGCAGTGGTAGGTCATAGCAGAGGTCACGGTAGAGCTTCAGGTTCTAGCGGCCCTTTTAATCGTAACTATGCCCAATCTAGCTGAGAGGATCAGGAGGCATCGCCTAATGTGATTACGGGTACATTATTTGTTTGTTCTCGGGCTATGTATGCATTAATTCACCCTGGCTCCACTTTGTCATATATTTCTCCGTTGGTTGCATGCATAATTTATATAGAGTCTGTACCAATAGAGCCTTGCGAGGTTGGGACACCGGTAGGCGAATCTATTATAGTTAGCAGGTTTTATAGAAACTGTCCGATATCTGTTCCTTACCGTCATACTTTGGCTAATTTGATAGAGCTAGACATGATAGATTTTGATGTAATTATGGGCATGGATTGGCTGGCTTCTTGCTATGCTAATGTTGACTGTCAAAGGAAGCTAGTTCAATTTCAGTTTCCAGGAGAATCGATTCTAGAATGGTCTGGTAATATCGTAAGGTCGAGGGGTAATTTTATTTCATACCTCAAGGCTAGCAAAATGATCAAAAAGGGGTGTCTTTATCACCTGGTATAGGTGCATGATGTGAATGCCGAGCCTCCTGCTCTCCAGTTCGTTCCCGTGGTTAGTGAATTTCTGGATGTATTTCTCGATGAACTTCCCAGTCTTCCTCTAGAGAGAGAAGTGGAATTTGCTATAGATTTATTCCTTGGCACTCTGCCTATCTCGATCCCCCTATACAGAATGGCGCCAGCCGAGCTAAAAGAATTAAAGGAGTAGCTTAATGATTTGTTAGAGAAAGGCTTTATTCGGCCTAGTATCTCTCCCTGGGGAGCTCCAGTATTATTCGTAAGGAAGAAGGATGGGTCGTTGTGGATGTGTATTGACTACCATCAGCTGAACAATGTAACCATTAAGAAGGATGGAGCTAGGTGCTTATAAAAAATAGACTTACTGTCAGGATATCACCAGGTTCGAGTGCGAGAAGAAGATATTCCCAAAACAGCATTCAGTACTCCCTACGGGCATTATAAATTTAGAGTTATGTACTTTGCTTCCATTGCAGCGCCTCTGAGAAAGCTAACACAAAAAGGAGCGAAGTTCCAGTGGTCTGATGCCTATGAGCGCAACTTTCAGACCTTGAAGGAAAAGTTGACTACAGCTCCAATTCTGACACTGCCTGATAGTCCAGATAGGTATGTATTGTATTTTGACACTTCCTGTGTAGGTTTGGGGTGTGTATTAATGCTGCATGGCAAAGTAATAGCTTATGCTTCCCAGCAACTTAAGTAGCATGAGCAGAATTTCCATACCCATGATTTGGAGTTAGATATGGTGATCCACGCTTTAAAAATTTGGAGGCATTATTTATATGGTGTTCATGTTGATATTTTTACTGATCACAAGAGTCTCCAGTATATATTTAAGCAGAACGAGCTAAACTTGTGACAGCGGCAGTGGTTAGAATTACTGAAGGACTAGGATATTGATATTTTCTACCATCCAAGGAAAGCCAACATCGTAGAAGATGCACTCAGTCGCAAGTCTATGGGTGGTTTAGCTGATTCACCCTTAGAGCAAAAAAGAGGTAATTCGGGATATTCAATAGTTATCTAGTCTAGGAGTTCGAGTAGCGGATTCAGGTAACACAAGAGTCACTGTCCGAGGCATAGATGAATCTTCTATTATAGCCGAGATTAAGTAGAGGCAATATGAAAATCCTAGCCTAGTTCGATACAGGGATACAACCTCGGAGCAGGAGTAGACCCTATTCGAGTTTTCTCCTGATGGGATCTTATTGTTCAGAGGAAGGTTACGTGTACCAAATGTTGCAGGGTTACGACAGCAGGTGATGGGTGAAGCACACCATGCCCGTTATTCTATTCACCTTGGGTCGACAAAGATATGTCATGACCTCAGGAGCTTGTATTGGTGGGATGGTATGAAACGTGATATAGCAGAGTTTGTTGCCAAATGCCCGAACTGTCAGTAAGGGAAGGCAGAACACCAGAAGCCTAGAGGGATACTACAGGAAATGGAGATCCCGACGTAGAAGTGAGAGATTATTAATATGGACTTTATTACAAGCTTGCCTTGCACTCCACGAAGGTATGACTTTATTTGGGTTATTGTTGACAGATTGACAAAATCAACTCATTTTCTTCCAGTTTGAATTACCTACTCGGCTGAAGACTACGCTAGATTATATATTAAGGAGATTGTATTCTTTTATGGTGTTCCTGTGTCTATTATTTCCAATAGAGGTACCCGGTTCACAACAAATTTCTGGCGATAATTTCAGGCGGGTTTGGGGATACAGGTAAGTCTCAGTACGGCTTTCCACCCCCAGTCTGATGGTCAAGCCGAGCATACTATTCAAATGGTAGAAGACTTGTTATGGGCCTGCATAGAGGATTTCTATGGTAGATGGGAAGAACACTTACCGCTGATCAAATTTGCATATAATAACAGATACCATTCCAGCATTCAAATGGCATCGTACGAGGCATTATATGGTAGGAAGTGTCGATCGCCAATCAGACGGTTTGAAGTTGGTGAAGTAGAGTTGATTGGACCGGACGTAATCCAACAAGCGGTGGATAAGGTGAAATTAATTCGAGAGCGATTATTAGCAGCTCAAAGCCGTCAGAAGTCTTATGCCGATAGTCATCGTCGCCCGTTAGAGTTCCAAGTTGGCGACTGGGTATTCCTTAATATAACACCTATGAAAGGCGTGATGTGATTCGGTAAGAAAGGGAAGCTGAGCCCAAGGTACATTGGTCCGTGCCAGATCATCCGCAGGATAGGCAAGGTTGCCTAGGAGCTCGAACTGCCAGCAGATTTGAGTAGAGTTCACCCAGTATTCCATGTTTCCATGCTTCATAAATGCATTGGTGACCCTTCGAGAATCATTCCTGTGGAGGATATACAGGTTATGGAGGAACTGACTTTTGAGGAACAACCTATTACTATTTTAGACCGGCAGGTCAGGAGACTTCTCAACAAGGATGTGGCCTCAGTCAAAGTATTATGGCGAAATACTAATAGGGGGGAATTGACTTGGGAAGCAGTGGAGGAAATGACGAGAAAGTATCCTCACTTATTTCCTGTATCTTCAGGTGAGTAATTCTCCTCATCAAGCATGATGTATGGTAACTAAGTTGTATATTGACAAGATGTGGTAGTATCGATAAACTTACATAGTTAGTATAACATTCAAGGACGAATGTTCTTAAGGGGGGAGGATGTTAGAACCCGTAACTTAACTTAAACCCCAAAAGTCCTTAATTGGTTCG
>JAOTQJ010111676.1:0-11044 GCA_025642045.1 Solanum sejunctum | reverse complement strand
TGTTAGATGTTTTCCTTTATTTAGAGGCTTTGTAGACTATGTAAAGCATAGTGAATTCATATCTCGCACTTTAGATAGCGTCGCCCCAACGACCTAGTCGTAGGCATTTTCTTTTGGCTTGTTATCACTGTTTATCTGTTTAAAGACATGTCAAACATAGGAACCCCTTACAATATGTCCAAAACGCATATAGTTACAGGTTGGTCCTAGGCCTTATCGACAATGGGGGTCGGTCCGCCCTACGGGACTATGGGGCGCGACACAAACTAATCTTGCTGACATCGTGAATTATATCTTAATAGCTTATCAATTTTGGGAGACTGCCAGGAAAGGGAAGGCACGACCGTCTGACTCGGTGTTTAAGTAGTCATTTTGTAGGTAGGATACGCTTTCTCTAAACCTTAGATTGAGTGAATTTACATGCATGTTAAGCCTAAAAACATATGTGAAATGCTAGTGGCTTATGACTGTTGGATTGTAATTTGGTTGTTTGACTGTGAGTATTACATCCCCAGACATGTATGCATATATGTTGGTACCATTGGGATGCTAAGAACTGAGTGCCGACTGAGTTTTAGTTAAAATGAAACGCCCCAAAAATGCCCAAAAAATATGCTTCAGAAATGCCCAAAATCATAATTTTCATATATCTTAAAAATTCATGCATAATATAGAAAATCTGGCTTCATATTTGTGATGATCAGGGGTAATAATTAAGTATGCAATGGTCATAACCCCAAATTTAGAGGACCACTACCAAAAATAATTTTCAAAAAAATTTGAATTCCAATAGCCATTAGCGCCCTGGCTGCGATGCACTGGGAGGGAGGGCAGATCAATGTTGGAGTGCCATTCGCGATGGGTTCATGTCATGCCAGTGATGTAGACCAGTATGATTTTCCATGATTTTTTATTTTGGCCCAATGACCTTGGGGTCATAGCCCCATGCCCACGTATGCATAAAATACCAATACTTAGCCCTTTTTAAACTCTATATCGATGGAGACCCTCTTAAAACCCTCTCTGATACTTGAACAAATATTTCATCCAAATTCACGTGTCTCAAACATAATTCCAGATTTTAAGGACTCCACTCAATCTTCAAGTTTCCATCAAGTCTACATCAAGAAAACAAAAGTTTAAGGTATGTGGGTTCCATCCATTGGCTCCTTTTACCCATGGTGCCCAATCTCCCTTTTTATGAGAATTGCATGTTTCCAAGTTGCATCTTCTATGGTTATCTTTTATAATGGATTTTGATTACAAATTATGTTGGAGTTTTATGAAATGTCAATTGAGTATGCACGTTTGTCTAGTTTATGCTTATACTATGAATTGGTTTTGTCTATTGAGCCTATGCATGTTTTGAACTATGAAACTATGTTCTATTATGAGATTTAATGATGGATTTCAAGGTATCTTGCATTAGGGATATAGAATATGTTGGTGGGTTGATTTATATTGAGTTTTCTCATATTACTTTACTCTTGACTTTCATGATTTTGAATTAGCAGTATACACCCACCAAGTGTTTGATAAAATGTCTTTACAACAATTCTCAAGTGATTAATGGTCTATTTCATGATTTATATGTCAGTGACTTTATGATGATTAAGGGATCGTATATATTTATTGAATTCATGAAAAGTATCTATACTTTTGCAAGTTAACCACACCTTGTTGGGAAGTCACATGCTCATACTACCACGTTGAGGGGTAGATATCTCGACCATATTGTTAAGCGGGTGAAATCCCCATATTATCATGTTGAGGGGAAGGTACCTCGACCACCTTTTTGGGTACTGACATGCCCATACTACCATATTGAGGGGTAGATAGCTCGACCACTTTGTTGGGGTGTGACATGCACATAATACTATGTTGAGGAGTAGATACCTCGACCGCCTCACAGAGGGAGTGATATGCCACATATTCCAAGTAGTTGTTGCTTTGTCTATGATTATGGTATCCTCCTACACATATAATCTATATTTGCAAATTATATGATTTAAAAGCATGTTTTACTTGAAGCGTTGATCATGCATGTCATGTTGATATTATACTTATCCACTGCTTATGACTATGCGTTTTGACTAAGTTGCCTTATGTCTTGTTGTATTGCATCCTACATACTTAATACATTCAAATGCATTAACGTATGCTCTATGCCTATATGATGTTACTATGTAAGAACCAGAGCACCTTTCGATGATCCTCCACGTGGCTAGTTTTGGCATTTCGGAAGACAAGCTTTGGTGAGTCCTAAAGTCCAGGGAAACTAGCTATGCTACTCTTACGATTTGATGTCTCTATATGTTAAACACATGATGCTATGAGGGTGAGCCCAAAAAGTAACTTGGCCCCCTCTCCAATTTATGTTAGAGGTGTTGTTGGAATAGTTGATGTACTTATGCTTTGACCTTTGACTCTTTTATGCTTTATAAATATCAATACTTCCCTTAGTCTCGCTTCCCTTACTTATATCTCTTGTTTTTTTTATTTTGCTTTTACGACCAAGGATGTGTGAATGATATGCTAAGAGGCTTATTGGGGCCCATTCGATTCCCATTTATTGTGGAACGTCTAGGCCCTAGGCTTATGTTATGACATCGAGGACCCCGTGATTTATATTCTTTGGGGTGGGGCCTCGTGATTAAAATTTCGATGTTGATACACAGTGGTTTATGATGGGCACTTTTTTCTCTCATGGGGGATACGTCCCACCATTACAATTATTGGTCAAACCACTTGGCCTTAGATGACTGCCAGATTGAAGGCCAGGTCAGACCCAGGAATTAGAGTCCTCGTGTGATATTAGGGGTTCAAATCCCTATGTGACACTACTTATAAGGGATCGGGGACTCAGTTACTATTGTAATATTAGAGGCCTAGGGTGCAAATGATTACCTGTGGATCCACTCACCTATTCAAACCCTAATTGTGCATGCGTATACATCCTTGGTTTCTAGGGGCTAAAGGGGCATTCACGCTTACATACTAGGGACTTATAGTCATTTATAGTTGACCTTTGAACTTATGATGTGGAGAGCGGGGGCTCTATGGTGATTCTGCAGGGTTTTAAGTGATTTTTTGTCAATTATTTTGTGCGCAGGTGTACCTCCCAACCTTATGGGGGCCCGGGTTTCGTATAGGCACAAATCTTATGGCGTTACACCTGGGTACAACACTATGATTTTATTTTAGTGACAGAAATGAGATGGATTCAGCCACTTTCGAAAGATAATGTATTCTGTATTGCCTTACCTGAGGTTCAGTTGATGTTCTGGGGTGCTTGGATGCGTTTACTGCTTTTAGATACATTTGAGCTTCCTTATGCATTTATTTACTTAGAAAACTAATAATACCTATTATGTGCCATTTTTCTGTACTTATCCCTACTTCTGCATCTTTCCATAGTACTAGTCAGGGACACTGACTCTTTGGGGATTTTGGGAGCAAGGAGACTTTTTTTAGTGAGTATCAGAAGATCTAGTTCATCATAGTCTCCTTCCATTTGATGGTTGTCTTTTTTTATCAGACTCTATCAATCTATAGTACATTATGTACTGGGTAGGTTTTTCCTAGGTTGTACTATATATATATATTTTGTTCTATATTTTTTGTGATGTATCCATTCATCTATGTGATTATGTACAACTGACTTCTAGGTTTTGGATAGGTCTCTATTATGTTATCTATTATTATACTGTTTGACTTAACTAGATGCTAGGACAGGTACACTCCAGTTGGATTCTTGGCTTACCTATAGGTGGGACCTGGCAGGAACCATCATGACCGGAATGAGATCATGAAAGTATCACATCAAACCCAAGATCCTCTCAATGCTAAGTGTGACTCTCACAAAATAACCAAAGACATAAATCATATAATCATCTAGTATGGAGAGTTATTCACTAACCAATGCCATGAACATTTTGAGACAATTTATAGGGATTCTACTAACTCATCCCATAAACATTTAGATACAATGGAGAGAAATTCTACTAACCCAACCTATAAGCCTATGGAAACAATTGAGAGGTATTTCGCTAACCTATTCTAGAAGACTTTTAAAAGTAGATCACCATCATAAGGATAACTCCTAAATCTACTTTATGCCTCTACTATTGTCCTATCATCATCTCATAATCTTCATTAGGTGGAAGACTCATACCTCAATGATTTATTAATTATAAACTTCATAAGATTTGTCCAATTTCACATTTAATCTTGTGGGTAATCATGATAAGCACAATTTGTACACCATAACATGTATAATCTCATAATAGCTCAATATGACCAAAGAGTAGTTCATTAAAATCAATGTTTCATAAAATCAAAAAAAAGGCGTCATATCATTCAAAACATTCACAATATTCCCATGACCTCATAACATGCATAATAGCCCTTCAACATTCTCAACAGTTATAATTTACACGTTTTATAATAGGACTTTAAGCAACACAGAAATTTGTCAATTGCTTTAGTGAAAACACGATGGGCAATATGCATATAAGCTTAAAATCATGCAATTCACGAGTATAAAAAGATAAGAGGAGTAAAATAAAGTCATTTAAGAATCATTCAAAATAACCCACCAACATTGCAGTAAAACCCTTAGTTTGGGTGATATGAAATCCATCTTAAAAATCCATAATCCTCCATAATTTTTGTAGATCATATCATGTATGGTTCCAATAGATATAAGTCAACTCATGGAATAAGCTTTCAATAGATGTTCATGGATAATAACACAATACTTGATAAAATCAAATAATAAATCATTTCATGATGCATAATAAGAAGTACCAATAAAGAGTTTAACCTTGAAATCATGTAATTTCATGAAAAGAGTGAATTGGGATCCATGGGTGAGAGGACCTATGGATAAAGACCAACAAACATTTACCTTTATATCTTATTGAAAGGAACTTGAACAAGACTCAGGCATCACTTGGTTTCATGAATTCGAACAAGAGTTCTTGAAACACTTTAGATAGAATGGAAGGTTTGGTGAAGATTAGAGAGGAATTTGAGAGCCTTTTTGAAAGTTCTAGGGCTTAAAATGACTAAAAAATAAAAACAATTCTCATCTATATAGGCAATAGGTTATTACCCAAATTTCCTCTTGTGAACACGATAGAATTCGACAATGTTTTACCTATGGCGCTGCAAGTCCGCGATGAGGGCTCGTCGCAGACCCTACTGGTTTTTGCAATTTTATCAGCAAAATTGTTCTTTTGACATGGGTAGACTATACATTGTAGGTACTAATTTCCTATTCGATTTTGCGCTATGAACAAGAATATGAAGTCAAATTTGCAAAATAAGACATGAATTTTAAGATATTAAAAATGTAAATAATATTATTTTCATGCAACTTTCTAAGTCTCTAACATGGACATCATTTTAAAATCATGAGTAGCACATTTTTAGAATTCCACATGAAACTTCAATAAACTTTCTCCATGAGTACGTATGCATAATTAGTAACATGTCGAGACTAAATAAATGATGAATTAGAATGAACATGAACTACTATTGTTACCAATATGGCAACACAACCACTTACAAAATATCAATCATTGCACCACAACTTACGAAACCATTTAGTACCAACCATCAGCATATTCAAGGAAACACATACATATCAAGAATGGCATTACGACCTATCTCTTTTCCCTTCCTAGTTGACATTAAGCAATCCCTTCTCTAATGCTCTAGCTCACCACACTCAAAGAAATCCTCTTGACTAATCAACAAACTCCGATGTCTATCATAATATACTTGTTACAAGTGCTACATGGGTTTCTTTCCTTCTTACTCCTAGCCTTTGGTGTCTTGGTAAATGATAATCTACCCTCATCAAAATGAGCTCTCTTAGATAATATTACTTTCTTCCTTATCTACTCATCTTTGATTCTATACATATGTAATGTGTCTTGAAATATCTATCCCCTTGAATAGCATAGTGGTCCGGCCCTTTTAGACAGGTAAGTCGGATAATCCTAACAAAGGTTCTCATTATTTCTCGGGGGTCGACAACTTACAATAGGGCATACATAGAGAGTTGGGTGAACTTTAGGGAATACTCCCTCATAGTTATATTCACTTACTTAAGGTTGATAAATTATTGCATCTTTAACTCTATCGAAAAGAGAAGATTTAGAAAAGCATCATTGAACTCTCCCCGTAAAATGAGACCCAAATCATCACTCTCACTCTTCCATTGAGTGTGCCACATTTGACCAATTTATTTAAATTTGAATAACGCTAACTCCGCCTTTTCCTCTAAAGTCACTCCTAAAATTTCCAACACCTTATGTATCTGATCCACAAACTCTTGAACATACTTTTCCTCCTTTGAACCATAAAACTTTGGAGGGTTCATCCTCAAAAAATCCTTTACCCTTAAGTTGATGTGGAAACAATAGAAACATTAGAACCTTAGTTGACTTTACTGGCTAATACTTGTGACATCATGGTGAAAGAGGCTCAAAAACCCACATGAGAAAATCCACCTCTTGTTGCACAAGAACTTGACCTTTAGCATCAGCCATAGTCAAAGGTGAGCTTTTTATCAGTTGATGTGCCATCAAAATACAACACATTTAATGCTTAAAACATAGAATTTTGTGTGTTCTAAATATGTTGTTATTAGGTTTGATGTATTTTTGTATTTGTTTTGCAGGATTTCAAGGTTGGCATTGATTTTGAGCAAGATATGCAAAAGTTGTTGATTTTGAGGATCTGCGAGACCCTTTATGGGCCATAGAGTATTCTATGGGCTGTGAAAGATGTTTCACATGCAATTCTAGTGAATGGTGGATTTCTGAAGTTTGGTCTACAAACATGCAAATGATTCATGGAAAACTTTCTGAGTCCTAGATCAAGTCTAGTACCCTAAGGATCAAAGAAGATGGATATTCTGAAGTTTCATCCCCATACTGGCCATAGAACCTTTTACAGGTTGTAGATCAATGTCATAAAAGCGATGTTCATAATTGAAGAAACAAAGTACGAAAGTCCAACTACAGGCCATAAATCACTATATGACCCATAGTGCACATTGTGAAGCATGCCCACCTAATTATCCTATTTTATTTTGGATTTCAATTCTAAACATTATAAATAGGCTTTGAGGTTATTTTCTTATGAGGAGAGGATGAAATAAGTAATACACAATAGAAAAAAAGAATTGAGAGTTTGAGAAACACTTGTAGACTTCAATTTCATCTTATAATTACAATCTTGTGATTCTCATTGAAGTTTTGATTTTGTTATGCTTAATGCAATTGTGTAAGTGCTTTATTATGTTATTCAAATTCATAAGTCTTGCATCTACATAAACCATGAGTAGGTAAATCCACAACTAGGGTTGTAGGATCCATGAAGAATTATCAAGGTAAAGTCAGATAATTCATACTTTTTGAAATGTGTACATGCATGTATTAATAATATCTCTTTATTTTTCATGTTTTCAAGTGGTGTCTAACATTACAACTCTTCTACTATTATTGACTAGACCATAGCAGTAATAAACAGGAAAATAGATTAATTAACAGAATTCAATCAACGTTTCTCATCAAATTAACCGAATCGATCCAAGAAGTGGTTGTAATAGGAAATTAGGTAAGGTAGTAATGTCACACTATGGGGATGGACCAAATCATGTAGTGAAATTTTCCTCTCACCTAGGTAAAAGAGTTTGGTGAACTTAGCTTATCATTTTGTATGCTACACACTAGGAAACAATTCAGTTATCCCGTGATACTGAGTTAGGGAATCATGGGGAACACAATACCCTAGTTTCTCTCCATATTCATTAAACATTTCTTTTAGTTATTAACCCTAATTGCAACATTGAATACCTCTAAGTCTATCCTATTACCTTGGATTCAACCCTAACCTTGGTTAGGTTCTGTTTCTTAATAACAACCACTTTAGCCTAAAAAAGGTTGTGTAGCTTAGGCGACATTAAGATTTTCGCACCATGGACGAGGAATACGGCTAGACTTGTCTAATTCAATTAATTTGACAATTAATCCTTATCTCCCTCATTTTATATGTTTGTTGTTTTTATGTTCTTTTAGGGTGTTAGTGTAGTGTATGCCCAACATGCAAAGTTAATGTATACCCATGACTTCGTTTCACCCAGAGATGCAGAGAAGACTCAGAATAATGCACCAAGATAATGCGAACAATGCGGCAAATACAGGTCTAAACCAAAATGAGAATTTGAAAGCTAACAATGAAAAACCACCTCCTTTTTAGGGTATTTCTCCACATCTATAGGACTTTAATGCCAATGCTTATCAGGGGAATCAATATTGGCTGAACCCTTTCTCTATGGAAGTGGCTAGAGCCTTTGTGTTGCCACTACTACCTGCTGACACAAAGTTTGTAGCTTTGAGTGGATTGCTTCAGATGCTGCAAAACCATGGGTTGTTCACCGCCCTACCATTAAAGGATCCTTATAGTTATCTACACAATGTTGCATTTGTATGCAAGAGTGAAATAGGAACACATAATCTATGTGTTGGTGCTATGGGATTTAATGCCTTCCCAATGTCTCTGACAGGCAATGCAACACTATGGCTATCTGAGTTGCCACAAAGTTCAATCACCTTTTAGGATGAGTTGTAGATGTACTTTTTAGAGTGGTACTTCTCAAGATCAAAGAAGCTTAAGTTAAAAGACCATATCAACAACTTTGAGTAACTTCCTAGTGACTCGATCAGTACTACATGGGAGTAGCTCACTAAATGCTTCAGGAGTGTCATAGACCATAATATTTTTTATGATGCCTTGGTGGAGATCCTCTACTATGCTGATATTAAAGCCTGTGCTGATACCATTATAGGGGCATGTTCTTAGATTAGCTATTTGCAAGGATCGCTGAAAGGATGGAGAGAGTAGTCAAGACCAATCTTGCATTGAGGCAAAGAGACAAAGCATCTACAAAAGTTCTTGCGCTATCGTTATTAGTTTAGAGCAAGCTCAAATAACTAAAGTGATTATACAAGAGCTTGCTCGAATCCGTACAGGTATGGAGGTGATGATCAAGAAGAATTAGGAATGAGTCAATGTAGTTATCCATTAGCCTCGAAGAAGAATTAGGAATGAGTCAATGCAGTTGTCCATCAGCCTCTGCAAGCACGCATATATTCTAATCTCTACTATAAGGAAGACACTTATTTAATTATTGGTCAGGCTAAGTAATCGATTTAATGCCCAAGGGTCCAATCAGGACTACTAGTGCCAAGTTCAAGGAAATCAAAGTCGGTACCTTAATCGAGATAGAGCTTTAAGAGACAGACGTGTAGGGTACTATAACAGGAATCAAAGACAAGATAGAGATGTAGATTAGGGCAATAGAGATGGTTATCAAAATAGTCCTTATGTGCAACCACATAACCGTGACACCAATATTAGTAGTTCAAGAGTTGAGGAGATGTTTGACCACTTATTGATAAAAGTAGAGAGATAACATAAGACTCTAGGGGGATGAAATATGAGATCTCTAGTACAGATAAGAAAATAGAGTCTCATTCTATTCCTATCAAATAGCTTTAGCAATAGTTTGGTCAAATGTTAACTCAACTTAATCAGCGTTAGAGGGGTACACCGCCTAGCAACACAATTTATAATCCCAAGAATGAAGGGCAGTGCATGGTAGGTACTAGTTTTAGTGGCAGGAGAACTACTGATCCTCCCATGCCAGTAGATCAAGATGATATTTGAGCAGACAAAATTGAGGTCAAAGATCCAAATACTAGAAATTATCGTGGCAAGGAAGGGGTAAGTGATGTTGTAGATGTGCCATAGAGGCTGAAACCCATTCCCAGGCCTCATCCTCTCTTCCCTCAAAGAAATAAAGAATGAGGAGGAATGCAAATTCAAGAACTTTATCTCCATGCTAAAATAACTCTCCATCAACATCCTTCTCATTGAGGCATTAGAGAAGATGCTGAGGTATGTGAAGTATATGAAAGACCTTTTCATGAAGAAGCACATTCTGATTAAAGAGCACTCCCAAGAGCTTAAACATAGAAGTGCAATTGCTACAAGATCATTAGCTCAAAAGAGAGAAGATGCTGACGCTTTTACCAGACCTTGCACCATTAGAGATGTGGAGTTCACAAGGGCATTATGTGATCTCAGTGCCAGCAATTTAATTTGATTTCTCTTGTAGTCATCAAGAAGCTAGGACTAGAGCCCCTACTCTGAAAAGCATGCGATTGCTTATGGCTAACAGCACAGTGAATAAGCATACGGGAATACTATATGATATTATTATTAAGGTTGAGAAGCTCATTTTGCCCATAGACTTTGTGATCCTAGATTGCGAAATCAACTTTGACATCCCAATCATCTTGGGAAGGGTAGTTCTAACCACTGGTCTTGCACTAGGGGATATGAAAACTGATTAACTCAAGTTTTGATTGAATGATAAAGAAGTTGTCTTCAATATCTGTTTGTCTATGAAGAGACAAGATGAGTGATGTCTTAATAACAAAGTTATCCAAGTAGTGACGCGACAATAAAGCAGGCAATACTTAGGAGGCAACCTAAGGGTTTTGACATAATAACCATAGTTGTAGTTTTATTTTTAGTTTTTGGACTTATAGGTAGTTTTCTTTTTCATAGTTTTGTTCTAATTTTGGACATTGGGTTGGTTGATTATAGGGTAACAGTGCGATCTGTGAAGAATGTGCAGGTACATAGCTAGGTTAGCCATTTTAGCTTAAAAGGCATCAAGAAGTGTCTGTATGACTCATTCTATGGATTATATATCACTCTGTGACCTGCATACCATCTCGTAGACACTTGCAGTGAGCAAATATTTATGCACTCCAGCCCACGAGCCAACTTTATGGCCCATAGAAACAAGTATGGGTCATGAATGGGGCTCATGGACAATAAGTAAGCTTTTTGAGTTTCCAATGCAGTGTTGGGGTCTCTAAAACTAACTCTATATGTTGTACTTACTTTATGACTCATAGACTAGTCCGTGAAACCCATTCCTCAAAATTAGAGTTTG
>JAOTQJ010111665.1:0-11044 GCA_025642045.1 Solanum sejunctum | reverse complement strand
GGTTGCTCCCATCTTTTTTTTTCTAAGTATATCTCTTTCTTGTAGAATCTTCTCACAAGGTTATGTATATATATAGATCAATTCCAAACACTTGGACCAATAGGATTGGACACACACACATTTGACCCCACACACTTTTATGCTTAAGGACTAAACTTAAAAGAAATTTTATGTTCGGTCCCAAACTTTATTAAATCAAACCAATTAAAGACTTTCAGGGTTTAAGTTACGTTATAGGTTCTAACCAAAGCTATCTCACCAACCTTAAACCACCTAATGGGTGATCTACAATGCCTACCATAAATAGCCTCAAATGGAGCCATACTGATACTAGAATGATAACTATTATTGTAGGCAAACTCAATTGAGGGAAGATGATCATCCCAACTACTTTTAAGCTCTAACACACATGTTCTAAGCATATCCTCAAGGGTTTGGATGGTCCTCTCAGCCTGGCCATCTGTTTGAGGGTGAAAGGCCGTACTAAGGTGAACATTTTTTATCAAGACCCCTTTGAAAAGACCTCCAAAAGTATGAAGTGAATTATGCACCATGATTCGATATGATGGACAAAGGAACCCCATGTAACTCACTAACTCATGGATGTATAACCTTACATACTCTTCAGCCCCATACGTGGTATTAAGCTATAGAAAATGAGCCAATTTTGTCATCTTATCAACCACAAGCCAAATGAAATCAAAACCTTCTACAGTTTTGGGCAACCCAACCACAACATCCATATTAATCACCTCTCACTTCCAAGTAGGAATTTCTATGTCTTGGGTTAGGCCACTCAGCTTTTGATGTTCATCTTTGACTTGTTGACAACAATGGCAACCAAAAATGAATTTGGCAATATCCCTCTTCATGCCTCCCCACCAATACACATCCCTTAAGTCTCTATACATTTCGGTGGAACTGGGGTGGATAGAATAAGAAGAATTATGGGCCTCATTAAGGATTTTCTCCCTCAGACCATCAACACAAGACATACACAACCTACCTTGGTACCTAAAGGCACCGTCTCCCTCTTGGGAGAAAACCTCTACTTTGCCCTCTTTCATTAAGGCCTTTAATTCAAGCAAGGAGAAGTCAATATCATGTTTTGCTATCACCTTATCAACCAATGAAGACTTAGACCAATCAACGACAACACCATCATTACTAACCTCTTCCAACCTAAACCCAATCTATCCAATTAATGCACCTCCTTAGCCATTTCCTTATCACCACCATCAACATGAGCTAGGGTACCCATAGATACCCTACTCAAAGCATCTACCACAATATTTGCCTTACTCGGATTATAATGCACACTCATATCATAGTATTTAAGAAGTTCTAACCATCTTCTTTGCCTCAAGTTGAGATCTTTTTGAGTGAAGACATATTGGAGGCTTTTATGATCGGTGAACACATCAACATGCACCCCATCCAAGTAGTGACGCCAAATCTTTAATGCAAACACAACGACGGCTAATTCTAGATCATCGGTAGGGCAGTTTCTTTCATGTACCTTGAGTTGTCTAGAAGCATAAGCTGTGACCTTACCATTTTGCATCAACACACAACCCAAACCAACCTGGGAAGCATTACATTACACCATAAATCCCTCAAGCCCATCCGACAGTGACAATATAGCAGTGGATATAAGCTTGTCTTTCAATGTTTGGAAGATCCTCTCACACTCATCGGTCCACACAAACTTAACCTTCTTTTGAGTCAACTTTGTCATAGGGGAGGCAATGGAGGAGAACCTATTCACAAACCTTCTATACTAAACCGCTAGGCCCAAGAAGCTCCTAATATTCAATGGGGTCCATGGTCTAGGCCAATTTCTAATCACATCGGTCTTCTTAGGATCCACTTTAATACCATCACCCGACACCACATGATCTAAGATTGCAACCTCCTTCAACCAAAATTCACACTTTGCATATAATTTGTCCTCCATCAACCTTTGCTACACAACCCTCAAATGCCTCATATGTTCCTCCCTACTATGGGAATAGATCAAAATATCATCAATGAAGACCATAACAAAGGAATCAAGTTAAAGTTTGAAGATCGTATTCATTAGGTCTATTAAGATGGCCAGCGCATTGGTCAACCCAAAAGACATCACCACAAATTCATAATGCCCATATCTAGTCCAGAAGGTTGTTTTGGGAATATCACACTCCCTCATCCTCAATTGATG
This sequence comes from Solanum sejunctum, assembly GCA_025642045.1. Lineage (NCBI taxonomy): Eukaryota > Viridiplantae > Streptophyta > Magnoliopsida > Solanales > Solanaceae > Solanum > Solanum sejunctum. The sequence continues at coordinate 8,841 of JAOTQJ010111665.1, read as the reverse complement.
ATACCCAAACTTAAGATCAATCTTAGAGAAAAATCTAGCCCTTGAAATTGGTCAAATAAATCATTAATTCTTGGAAGAGGATATCTATTCTTTATAGTGACCCTATTGAGTTATCGGTAGTCAATAATGGACCCATCCTTCTTCACAAATAACACCGGTGCATTCCAAGGTGATTGGATAGGCCTAATAAATCCTTTCTCTAACAAATCTTACAATTGTTCCTTTAACTTCTCAACTCCGCCGGGGCCATACAATAAAGGGGAATAGAAATTGGTTGAGTATCGGGAAGGAGATCTATGCAAAAATCTATCTCCCTTTCGGGAGGGACACCAGGAAGGGCATTTGAGAAGATATCAAGCAAATCATTTATAAGTCAAATCGACTCTATAGGAAGGACTTTATACTCTACATCCCTAACCCTCATAAGATGGTAAAGATACCCTTGAAGATCAACTTACGGGCTTTAATGCAAGAGATGAACCTACCCTTGACCACCACATCTTGACTTTCCCACTCAAGGACGGGTTTATTTGGAAGTTGGAATATGACCCTATAGCTTCTACAATCAATAGAAGCATAGTAGACATGCATCCAATCCATCCCAAGAATGACATCAAAATCAACGATGTCTAATTCAACAAGATCACAAGGTAACAACTTATGCAAAATGAAAATAGGACAACTTTTATAGACTTTCATCGTAACAATAAAGGCATTAATAGGAGTAGACACTTCATATGACTCATTCAACAACTCAGGGTCAATATGAAACTTCTTAGTAACAAAAGGGGTGTCATAGGAAAGAGTGGCACTCAAATCAATCAAAGTATATACATCAAGGTCAAAGATTTTCAACATATCGATAACAACATCGGGAACCTCACCAACCCCTTGCCTCCCATGTAGAGCATAAAACTGATTGTGCCTTGGTGCACTACCTTGAGGACCACCTCTACCCAATTGAATCATATTTGCACCCTGACCCTTGCTACGGTTTCTTGGACAATTCACCCTTTTGTGACCAAGATCCCCATAATTAAAACATGCATTAGAACCCTTCAAACACGAGCCCGTATGACTCTCCCCACATATAGGACACACATCAATAGGAGCCACACCACCAACACCTTGAGGAATAGGAAAGTCATTGGCAAACCCCCTATTAGTAGCATGAGAAGATCCTTGGCCTTGATGGAACCATCCACCCCTTTGGAACTTATCCCCAAGATGGGCCCTCTTGGCCTCATACCCCCTTCTCTTTTTCAACTTTTACTCCTTCATTTGCTCAGCATATGTCATCAATTGAGATTAGTCCATGTCATTAATTAGTAACGTGGACCGATATTTCTCACTTACCAAGTCGCAAACCCCCATCACAAAATTATTCATCCTAGATCTACGATAGGCCACCAAATGAGGAGCATACTTTAAAAGTTGATTAAACTTGAGGGAATACTCCCTCACACTTACAACACCTTGTTTCAAATTTATAAACTCCACCAACTTAGCTTCCCTAAGCTCAAGAGTGAAAAACCGATTAAGGAAAGCCAATTTGAGCTTCTTCCAAAACACCACATAACCATTTTCCTTCTCCCACTTAAATTGATTATACTATATTTGGCCTACCCCTTTGAGTTTATAGGCCGCCAACTCCACCTTTTGATTCAGCCCAATACCCATGATATTCATGATCTTGTAGACCTCATCAATGAACTCTTGTAGATCTTCATCCATCTTTGACCATAGATCACTGGAGGATTCATCCTCATGAAGTCCCTTACCCTAGCTTCTGGGGTAGTAGCATGAGGGGCTTGGGACCCTAGATTGATTTGGTTGGCCATAACTTGGGCATGCATAGTGAGAGCATTCCAGAGATCACCATTAGTAGGTTGCTCCTCGGGAGATTTGACCCTTCTTCCTTTAGTGTTTGGCATGATCTAGCATAGCAAAGAACAATTGTTAGGGGGAAAAACTTACCACATCTTTATAGCATGACTTAGAACATGAAAAAGAGAAACATTTCCTATAACGTCTCATAGCCTCCTATTCATAGTCATGGCTTGCTTCACAACCATGAATAGGACTCTAATTAACACGGTGTGTTGGACTCCGAGGATCTATCAACCTAATACTCTGATACCAAGTTTGTCATGACCCAAGCCTATGGCCTAGATGTGACACGATAAATGAAAAATCCGAAGGAACGCCAAACAAGCCTCTTAATTTATCATTACACATTATTGGTCGTTAAAGCATATAAAAGATATTAAAAGTACGAATGGGGGCAAAAGGGCTAAGGAGAAAGCTTGCATAACATCATAATCAAGAGACAAAGAGTCAAAGATCATATCATAGATACATAACATATCCAACAAATACCTCTAATACGTAGATAAGATGGGGCAAGACAAAGCAACCGGGCTTACCCTCATAGTCAAAATAAAAAATAAAGAAGGATGTCTCAATACATAATAAGACAAACATAGACTAAGATTTCCGAAGTGGAGGACTCACCAATTAGCTTGAGTAGTATCAAACTAGCACGTGGAGGAGGAGGATGATCAATTTGGGCTCTAGTTCCTACATGGTGATATCATGTAGGCAAGAGTATATATTAGTACGTTTGAATGTACTAAGTATGTAGGATACAATGCAACAAGAGATAGGCATCATAATCAAAGTGCATAACAATAGAAAATAGACATAATATAACAACAAGACATATATGATCAATGCATAAGTAAAACATGCTCATATAGGATATCATATGTATAGAAGAGACCAAGCTAAATTTCCAAACTAGAAACCCTTTGGTAGGTTTATGACGATGCCTCCCCATCACCCTAGTGGTGAGGTACAAACCCCTCACTATTGATGATCACAAACTTCCATCTAGGTTATCAAGGCACTAGCTCCCGACAAGGTTATCTAGGCTCTTAGTCCCCCTGGATTGGGCATGTTCTATACAACACTTTATATAGGATATTTTATATACATAAGCTCCTTTCAACATCATAGTATCAATCATATCATATCTGATGCTTTGGGACTTCATTTCCTCAAGAAACCATAACCGGACATTTTATCAAACACTTTGCAAGTGTGAAATGATAGTATAAAACCATGAAATATAGAGATTATATCACACAAGTAAATTCATTGTAAAACCATAAATCAATACTTTACAACACCCTCAAGCAATATACATTAAAAAGCTTCATCAAATCTTATCATAGATTAAGATTTATAGCTCATAACATAGCAAAACAGTCACAACTTTACATAGCTTTAACATAGTTCACAGACATATTCATACTAGTAAATCCATTCGTAAAATCAGCTTTAAATCATGCAAAGTGAGTATAAAGGAGATTAGGATACCATGGGCGGAAGGACCCAATGGCTAAAACCTACATACCTTAGATTTGGACAAACTTTGGGTGAAGATTGAAAATGGAGGTTTGGAGCTTGAAGGAAAACCTTAATTCTGGATGAGGGTTTTGAGACTTGAATTTAGGAGTGAAAAATGTGGCTAAGTGTTTGAGTGAGTATTAGGGAATGTTTAGGATGATATGAGGGTGAAATATGACTATGTATAGGTAAAATCACTTTTAGGAACACTTAGACCCAAGACTTAAAAGTCTTGGACTGACTTAAAAAAATAAGCACTTTTTTATACCACGACGCGGAATGCTCACTGGAAATTGCACTTTGAAATTTCATAATTGCAAAGCTTCGCTCTTAAATTGGGGTTAGAACCTTTTCTCCCTAATTTTGACCCCCTGAACAAGAATATGAAGTTAAAGTTTTGATATCGCATACAAATTTTGAGATATATGGAATATTAAAATTTTAGGCATTTTGAGGCACATTTTCAGAAACTTTTTGGGGGTCATTTCATAAAAGGTATGAAAATTTAAATCAATGAATATAAAAAATTGCTTGAGGACTTGAAGGCAGAAGAAATTTCCCTACTAGAAAAACTTTATGTTGGAGTGTTTATTGAAAATTGGCCAAATCTTGAAATGATTATAAGAATAATATAAAATATAAACAAATAACTTTACTATTGAGGTGATATTGACTCGCATTTTAATCAAAGATACCAATAGAAAAGAATCTTTTATAGAAAAATAACTGGCTCTCAAGGAAAATTTATTGTAAGGACAAAGCAGTAATAATAACAGGTATGGTAATAAATCTTGAGATTACAAGCCTAAAAATCCCAACTTTAAGAAAAAGAATAGTTGTTGTGTTATTTGTGGAAAACCAGGTCTTTATGCGGCTCAATGTAGGAAAAGAGTTAAAAATGATAAAGATAAAGGTTATCCTTCCAAAGCTAACTTAGCTGAAGGAGATATATTATTGAAGTTATCATTTCTCAAGTGAACCTTGTAGAATATATAAATGAATGGACGGTAGACTATGGGACTACTCCAACATTTATGAAAATCGAGAAGCATATGCCTCCTATATATCAATAAGAGATAACAGTAAAGTGGTCTACCTTGGATTCTCAAGAGTTGGTAAAGTCTTTGGTAAAGGTAAAGTCTCCTAAAGCCTCGAATATCTCCATTCTTAATTTTCTGCACATGGAGTTTATTATTGTTTACTTATTACTGAGTGTGCTAATTAAGAGAAAACATGTTTCATTTTTTTAATTGAACGTAAAGTTACATGGAATATAGAATTTATCTTTTAAAATCTTAAAAACATTTTTTGTTGCATCAATAGGGTCAATGATCGCGAACTTGTGTTCCACTTCAGTTACGATTAGAGCTAACAATGAGGGTCTATCAACAATTATTGCATAGCTATGGAACAAGAATAATTCCTTCTAACAACAAGAATTAACAAGTTGATCAAATATGTCAATATTGGACTCCCAAAATACTTATGAGAAATGACATTGCAACCTTATTCAACAATCAAAACTCCAGCCGATTTATACTATCATCCTTCAGCTAAGGCAATCGTGGAATTGTGTAGCAGGTCTTTATAAACATGGATGGAGGGCGGGTAACATATACACCAAACTCCATTGGATACTACATCGACTCATTGTCTAGTTGAAACTAAAATGACTTAACAAAATTAGAGCCATGTTAACAAACATTCATACTTCATCTGAACTTTGGAATATGAATTTTTATTAACATAGCTTACTCTATCTTATTCCTTTATTAAGCCATTTCAGTTTGCAGTGGACAAAGAGTAGATGGACAACCTAGTTGAGTTGTGTGTATAGGTTATCCTCAGTCCATTCACATTGATAAAGACATGTTGTACAATGCTATATTGACGAGCCGAATATTTAGTACAAAGGTTATTTTTCGTTTAATCTATCTCAGTATTTATTTTCTTATGGGGACATAAATTATTTTTGATTGAACCAAAATTATGGATTACGTTAGAATTTTGAAGTGAATCGAAATCAACGATGAACTAAGAGTTAGGATTTGTGTTGGATAAATCAATTGAGAATTTGTGAGAAATTTTATTTATTGATTTGTTTTGATTTCTACAACTAATTCAGGAATGGAAAGGAAGAAGATAAGATAGCTCATGAATGTACAATCTAGTGTACTCTTTGGTCCCATAAGTAGTCTTAACCGGTAGAAAATGAGTTGACTTTATCATTCTATCAACCAAAACCAGAATAGAACCAAAATGATTTCTAGTCATATACAACCTAACCATAAAACCATGTTGTCATCCTATCAAACACAACCCAAATAGAATCAAAATGCTTTCTAGTCATACGCAACCCAACTAGTTCATAGTTTGAGGTGTAAAGGACTTTCTTCTTGTGATATCTTTGATTTCTTTTTAGTATTCTTTAGAAGGTGATTAATATACATACTAATTGTTGTCTTTAGTTACTCATAAAGTGGTCAAGATCTGAATCTATATGGATTATTCAACTTTCTTGGTTCTAATGAAATATAGAAGAGACAAAAATATTTCTTTTTGTTCTTAAGAATTAAGGAGAAAAAGGAACTTAATCTAATTTAAGTTATTGTGTAAAGGAAAAGATGCTTCTAGAGGAGATCGAAAGCCATTAGAGAGAAGGAGGACAAAAAGCAAGAACTTACATATAAAGAAAAGCATGAGGATGAGTGTGTAAAGTCACTAGGTCAACCTAGTTGAAGGGTCTAGAAGATGGATATTTTATAAGTTGGGTGGGCTGGGTTCTTTAAATATTTTTAGGCTTGCTTGTAATTTTATTACATTTAAGAAGGCTCATGTAATAATCCTTACTCTTTTACCAATAAAATAAGCCCAAGAGCTCAAAATTTGACTTTAAAGAGAAAAAGATGTTAGACCCTTGAAGAACATTCATACTAGGATGACAATCTTGCACGAAATGGGTCATAAATTCTGAGGTCAAGGAAAAGAAGGAGGAAGATGGAGACCGTAAGGTATTGTGTATTTCAAAACAGCTATTCCTTAAAAGTGTAAGTGAAAAAATCTATTTAACGTATTTGTGGCTTTCTGCAAGAGGGAACACTTGTCCCTATGAATGTAAAAGGGGTTGGACACTTGTCATTGTCTCATCTCTTTCTATTCCAATATATTTCCTTACTTTCCAATTGAAAAATATAACAAATAGCACTATCTTAACATCTTTTCCTTTCTTGCTCACTTACTCTCGTTTTGCCTTTCCCTTTATTTTCTTTCTTTAATTTGATTAATAATTTTTTAGTTTAGTTATTTTATTTTAATATTATTAACTTGCTTGAAACACCCCAAAAATGTGCTTCAAAAATGCCCATAATCGTAATTTTTATATTGTCACACCACTAATTTTCCCCAACATGCGTAGGTTTTGGAAGAATAGAGTTTTTTCAATTAAAGTGACGTTTTGAAAAGAGATTATATTTTATTTATTCAGAGTCTCCACTTGTAACTGAGTTTTGGTGTTCCAAGTCACCTTATTTAAATCCCTAATCAAAAGAAAGTTGACTCTTTTGTTATTGGTCTGCAAATACAAAGATCAGGTAAGGAATTCAATTGACCGAGGGGAAGGTGTTAGGCACCCCTCGAGTCCCGTGGTTCTAACAAGGTCGCTTTTATCTACCTATAGTTGTCTTAAATTACTTTTAGGATAAATTGTGTCTATGAACCTTAATTTGCTCATTTTTTATTTAAAAAATAAATAAATATATTTTATGAGTTTCAACTTAGATGCGTCACCGCATTCTTCGTCTAGAAGTTAGAGGCATGATTGCCTTCTTGGCATCTTAAGAATTTTTGTAAGAAAATTTTCATTTGGATTACAGAAAGATAAATTACTAAACTCATTTAGTCATGGTGCGTCACCGTATCCTTAATTTTATTAATTATTATTATTATTATTATTATTTACAAAGTTAAAAGACCTTAACTTTTTTTTAAAGAATTCGTCATTGTGACTCATAAAAAGCATAATTTAAGAATTCAATAGTAATTACATGGATCAACATAAAATTTTTAAATTAGTATTCTAATAAAATTATTACTCAAATGAGATGCAAAAGGTTACAAATTTTTTATTTTTATTTTTATTTTTTTTAGAAAAAGTAAGCATGATATTGGTAAGAACACCTAAATATATTTTTCTATGTTAAGTCTTGCACATTCCGCATGTTTGAAATTATGAACACCTAAACTTTTTTAGTCATAAAAATAAAAGAAGAACCTACAAATCGAAAGTAATATTTTATAAAAAGAATCCATATCATTAATTATTTTTTTTAGTTCAGTTTATTGAATGGTAAATATACACATCATCATAATTGGACACTGAATTTACTCGACATGAAATAAATTTAACAGTTTTACACTAAATTTAACAATATGAAATATCTAAACAAAGAGTTGATATTAAAGATCTGAACATAATTTATATTGCAATGTCAAAAAATATTAATAAGTTAAACACATACGAAATTTGACAACTTTAATGTATTGTAATCACATTAAATTGAACAAGGAAGATAAGTATTACCTCTTGTGAAGAATAATTGCAAAGAATAGAATTTAATAGGAGCAATGAACTCGAACCGCGAAAATAAACCTTAAACTTCGTCTCTCCTTTTTTATGGTGCATATGATTTTCTTTTCGGTGTGTTTTGTGAGTGGGAGAAAGGAAAATATATATTGTTGGACTTTTCTTGTTTTCTCTAGCCCCGTGTGTGTGTAAAATGTTACATGAGAAGTTTTTTTGTGGTTTAGTGTTGATAAAATGTGAGGGAGTGGGGAGTTGGGTTAGTGTAGATGTGGGGCATGTAGTGGGGTAGTTTAGGTTATTTTAGTTATTTTTTTTTCATTTCATTTTGTGTTTTGTTTTATTTTGACAAAAAAATGTTAGAAAGAAGAAAAAAATAAAATCTTACAAGACTATTTTATATTAAAGTCTAAAGAATATATAGAAAAGTTAACTAGCTAAAGCTAAGATATAATTAAGAAAATATCAACAATACTAGATTATTTATTGAAATTAAAATTAAAAGAAAACATATATTTTTTAGAACTTTTCTCTTCTTTAAAACAAAACTTACACTGAAATATGACTCTATTTTTTATATTATAGTTTTTAAAATTATTTTTAATATACCTAGTAATATATAATAAAAAAAAATTAAATAAATAAATAAATCAATTTAGCTCTAAGTATATACTCTATACATGTATATATATATATACATAATGCTAATAAAAGGGTATTAAAATCTTCGTGTTAGGACTCGTAACGTAATTTAAACCCCGAAAGTCCTTAATTGGTTCGATTTAATAAAGTTCGGAACCGAATGCAACATTTCACCTAAGTTTGGTCCTTAAGAATAAAACTTGATGTGG